>VUQK01041064.1:0-16842 GCA_015106715.1 Bujurquina vittata
CATTTAATTTTTGTTTTTTTTTTAAAGTGTTTTTTTTTTTTTTTAGCCAGTGGATCATTTCTAATGTCAAAGTGTAAAATTTATCATTGGGATTTTTCTGGATATTTCAGTCATAAAAATTGAGAGTTTTATAGTGTTTCTAAAGCAAATATAATATGATATAAATTATTTTCAATAATTTCAGCTGCACCTACACCTTTCATGCACGAGGGGAGCGCAAGGGAGCACAGTCTTAGCCCCTCCCACATGCCCTCCCCCTGCATCCTGGCCCTGCCTACATCCTGCCCCACTCAACCCCTCCTCACTGCCCCACCCTGCCATCTGGTCCTTTTCACACAATTGCGCACAAACACACACACGCACACAGTCAGGAATCTTTTCTCCTCATTTCCTTTCACAGTGAAAAACAGGATGAAGGGGCTCTTTCAGACCCGAGGTTACCGTGGAAACCCCCTTATTCTTCTTCTGTCAAACACTCTTACATTGTAACATACTCTTATATAGAGAGTGACAGAATGTTGGACATTTAAAGTTTAAAGGGACTCTGGCTACAGCTGTCCATCTGTCTGCCATAGTTTGGGCTTCATGTTGCTTTAAACAATGAACTTTATGCTCCTTCCTCTTCGTTTTCTTCTTTGTTTCATTTGTATTTCTACTAGTTTGGCATTATGTAACTAAGCTTCTCAGCAAAAAACACAAAGTGTTCTTATTAGGTTTGCCTTTAATACGTTCCATTTTTGTTGATGTTAGAGGTTGGCAAAAGATCTGTTTTTAGTTCTTTCTCTGGAGCACATTCAGCAACTTTTTCCAACAAACTGCTCAACTCAGATGTTGATGTTGAAACTATACTCCCTCTCCTCTCTGTTCCACTTTAGACAATCTCCAGCAGCCCCGGAATGCTAAATGGGGGGAAAGAATGTTAGTTTGAAGTTATATAAAGTTAATTTTGTGTATTCCATCTATCTCACCACCAGAGGGACCATGAAAACAGTCTTGATGCCACAAATGTACAATGGAGTACATCATCTGAAGGCTTTTAGTGGGTTAAAAATAAACTGCAGCACTCACAAACAGGGAGTGGTGATGATAGGATGAATAGACCACATAAAAAGACTGAAAAGGCAATAGTAAAGAGAATAGGCTGTGCTTTCTGAGTGGACTAAAGCTATTCTTTTAGTTCAGACTAAAGGGATCAAAGTGTTTTAAGTTCTTTTCTCCTTTCTTTGTTTCTCTTGATTCTACTAAGCATGTTCTTTTCCCTTCATTTCACCCCCCCCTTTCTTACCCTGGCTACTTGAAACCTTCTTCACTACTGATTTTCTCCTTTTAAGGAGTGAGGGAATAAGTCGAAGGGAATAGGAAGGGGTGGTGGAGTAGACACTTAGGTCTGCTGACTGATAACAGACTCCCCTTTGTGTAGCTCCAGTCAGACAGAGACATACACAGACAGTTACATATTGACAAAGACGACAGCATGACCTGGCTCCTCATGAACCTCAGTACCCCCTTTTTAGGTCCTCTCATCCTCCCGTCTCTCTGTGGTTGTCCACTCCCCCCCATCCCTTTCCTCTTAATTAGAAACAGAAGTCAGAAATGGAAGATTTTTTTTTGTCATGGCACACTCGTGTTTGTGTATATACACACACACACACACGCACGCACCTCCCCCTTTTTTCCTCATCTCTCAGTGCCAAGCAGCTGTTGAGGAGACGAGGGGGAGGTGTTCCAGGAAAAGCTGTGTGTGTGTGTGTGTGTGTGTGTGTGTTTTTTGTCGAATTGATGGTGGTGATTTGTTTCCAGAAAAGAGGCCTAGTGTGTATTACAGTTTTAACAAAAAGGCAACTGGGACAGTAAAACCTGTGGATGTTAAGATGTTGGCATTCCACAACTATGTACATGTGGATTATGCATGTTTGTGTGCCTAGTCACATGTGTTCTGCATCAGTCATCTCCTTTTCCTCCCCCACAGTGACTAAGAGTAACTTGATGCAGTGCACCATAGCAACCACTAGAGGTGCCATCAGCTCATAAATGAAAAGAGCAGGCTGTCTGTGAAAACCACAGAGCAGCCATTTTACAATCTGCACACCAGACCCCATTTTATGAATCAGCCATGATGTCAACATAGCCAGGACTGATTCTATTGGCTAGAGCGCAGCTGGCACTGGAGCACTGTAGATTTCCACATGCACAAACACACATGCTTCCTCACTGGGTCTCTATTGCTCTGGAAAGCACACACACTGACCTAGTGATATGATGCTGCTACTAGGTCATTTTCCCCGAACTGAATTGGTGAGATTATGTACTATCCAGATTAGATAGTCATCACTGTAGTATATGTACTCGAATATCTGCTTTATAGGTCAGCATGTCAGTATTTGCATGTGCAAGGACTTCAGGGGTTTGATGTTAGACTTAAAGCATTATCTTAATTACTTCCATTTTTAGATGACATATCTTAAATAAATGAATTATCTTCTGTCACTGTCAGTTTCCTTGTTTGTCTCTCTGAAGATGGTTATTTGTATAAGCTTGTAATTGCCTTTCTTTTCAACTGTCAAGTTATGACTTGCTGTGTTTGTGCAAAGATAGTTGTTGTTTCCGCTCAGATGTCCTGATGGATTTTCCTATCCTGTGTGTCTCTGTGTGTACATGTGGTGACCGGCTTCCTCCTTTGGTTTCCTGCCCTCAGCAGGGGCTAATAATGGAGCATAGGACACATAGTAGCACTTCTGTTGGCTGTAAACCCATAATTGAATACATTGATATGATGCAAACTATATGAAAATAGTAAACATACAAAGTTGAAACCTAAGATGCAAATGGTGATTGGCTCTGTGTGAGAAGTTCCAAAAAGCTGACGCTGATAGTGAAACAGTGGGCCTTATTCATGCCATAGTCCACTGACTGGTGTGTGTGTGCGTGTGTGTGTGTGTGTGTGTGTTCTAAGGGAATGGCTAAACTGAGAGATGAAGAGCTCATTAGGAGCCTGGCTTGTTAACAGCCTGGTTGGCCGGTTGGCATCTCATATTGAGACAATGTACTGTTTGACTGGACAGATTGATGATTGGACAGATGAATGAAAGAGCTGTGAAGCTGTCATTGTTGTCTCTGTGGAGAATACTAACAGTGCTGTTGTTTGAATGAGGCTTTGAATCTTTTGCTTTTCTAACAAACTGCTTGAATATAAACAGACTGTAGTGTGAAATGGTGACATGATTGAGGAAATGCAAAAAGAAATCCTGAATATACAGCTAGGGTAGGCAACTGAATTGTACTTAAAATAGATTTTAGTAAAACTGATAATTAAGCACTCATAAGCTGGTCTCTCTTTAAAAGGGTTACTTTAGTTTTTATCTATAAAGCCAATTCTGTTACATTGAAACCACTAACATTAAGTTTTGATGTGATTGTATGAGGTCATCTTTAGGCATTAGAAACAGGTGGCCTGCCGTGGACAAAGGGGATGTTTTTGATTTGTATTGTATGTTCTAAAAGGATGTACTCACACTCTGTATGCCATACCAGCACCGTTGTTGACTTTTAGTGTCAGGTGTGTGTGTGTGTGTGTGTGTGTGTTTTCTCTGATATCTGGGCTTTACAAAGATGAGGCAAGGACACGGCCACAGACGGGCTGATAAGTCTCATAATGTGACTAAAAATTAAGCTCAGTGTTATAAACCAGCACCAGTGTTTTTCATGCTTTAAGATGCACAGAAAGGTAGAGAGGGATAGGAATTGGCTTAGAAACCCGTTTTCATTGCCTCTTTAGAGCACTGCAATAAAATTGGTTTCTGTTGCTTTTAGGGCCTTTTAAAAACTTGTCACATTGCTACACAGCCTGACTGCTACTGGATTTT
Organism: Bujurquina vittata; assembly: GCA_015106715.1. Taxonomy (NCBI): domain Eukaryota; kingdom Metazoa; phylum Chordata; class Actinopteri; order Cichliformes; family Cichlidae; genus Bujurquina; species Bujurquina vittata. The sequence goes on from VUQK01041064.1 coordinate 3,864, forward strand.
ATTTTTCCTTTGGGTCCCAACACTGATTCTTCTGAAGTAAAAATAAATAAATAAAAAATCAATATATATAATAGAATTCTTGATGACTGGAAAGTTAACAATGACTCGTGTGTGTGTGTGTGTGTGTGTGGGAATAAAAGTTTTCATATTAGACACCATATAAGACATTATCAATATATCTGATCAGATATTTTAAAAAAAAAAAAGGTAAAGCCAGGTAAATATTTGTCTGCCTCTAGAGACAGCTGTTGATTCCTCACTATAAAATGTTGAAAATCCATCTCAAATTTACCTCTGCTCAGAAAAGTGTCTTTAGGTTATATCACCCACAACTGAAAATGCATTTAAATAATGTAATGAATGGCACATACAAGTAACTTGTGAATGTAAACAAGTGTTTTAGGATATTGTTCATTTTGGAATTGACAGATTTTTGAATTATTCCAGCATGGATCATGACATGCAGTACAAATAGCTAGATATTGAAACAAGTGAACAGCTGTGACATCTGGATCTCTGCTGACCCTAATGTGCCTGGCTGTGTGGACAGTGGGCTGTTATGTGGTCTATGTTCATCATTCATTCCTGATTCTAATCTAGTTCATATCCTCCCCCACACTCTGACACATCCTTATATTTGCAATCCTGACCTTGTCAAAGCAAGTTAATGTAAAATGTCTCTACTGAGTGTGAGTGTGTGCAATAGAATGGTGTGTTGTGCGGTGAATCCTAACTTCAAATGCCTTACAGCTAACAAATGTCTGACCATATTTAAAAGGCCCACACACTCCAGGGACATGTTTCCCCCAGTGTTGCAGCCATTTCATGTTAGTTCAGTCTTACCCTAAACCAGTGATGTGATATTGCTGACACCTTCATGACACCATACAGTTTGGAAAAAATGAAAAAAGGAAAAGCTATGCCAAGTCTGTCAGTTTTTATAGCCATCACATATGCCCTCTATCCATCTGTCTGGTCCACTTGTGTGTTACAGGACCAACTAATTTCACTTCTGTCTTTCTTCTCAGCTTTCTTTCTGTAAAAGTACATGTCATTTTTAAATTATGAACTGTATCAGTAAGTAAACTTTGTTACAAAGACTCCTCGTTCTACTTTCCATATCCAAATATAAAGTTCCTTTTGTCTCTTTCCACCTCTGCAGCTAAAAAGGAGCAGGATGGTGGAGATGAAAAGCAGGTGCAGAAGAAGAAAGTGAAAGAGCTGAAGATTCTTGACTCCAAGTCGTCACAGAACCTCTGTAAGTCAATTTTCCTGATACCACAATATTAGATTTTGCTTTTATGCATAAAAATGAGGTATAATCAAGTAAGTCCTGCTGTTTGTGTTTACTCATAAAGCAATTTTTCTGGGATCGTTCCGCGTCCCTTACGAAGAGATCAAGAATGCTATCCTTCAGGTCAATGAGAAAGTCCTCACAGAGTCCATGGTTCAGGTACAGATCTCTGATGTGTCTTAGTGTAGTATGTGTCATACTAAACCCTGTTAGGCATATGTTCATTTATGTCCTGAAATAAAATGTAGTGATTTGTTAAAAGGATTTTCCTTTGTTGTCCTGTGTTAACCACTGTACTAGATCTGTAAGTTTAATATGCATTTAACTATCTGAGTGCTGAGTGAAATTAATAAGCAGGATTATGGTGTGAGCTTCCTCCATGCTTTTATTTCAGCCAGTGCTTGTTTTGCTGAATCTCAGCAAAAGAGCATTTTTTAAAATAAATTAATAATTTAACTTTCTAAAACCTTTATTTACCCAGAAATTGTCTTGAGATATTTATAACATAGTAAATAATAATTTTCAGGCTTTCAGTCTCTAAATCAGACCTGGGCATATTACGGCCCGCAGGCCACATCCGACCCTTTGTGCATCCCTGTCCGGTCCACGTGAGACCAATCATAAATAACAATATAAATTTTTACAAAATATCTGTCGTGCGTGAAATACAACTGTGCTGCTTTTATTTTGAAAAGCGTTACGTTCGCGTTCTTTCCAGATGTGAGCTGTCAGTGAAGGTTAAACAGTGGGTTACCACCCGTCCTGTGAAGTATGGAATCGTCCATTATTTGGCTCTTACTGCCAACTGCCAAATAAGGGACAATTCCGTTTTTTACGGGACAGGTGGCAACCCTAGCAGGTGACCCTGAAGATGTCAGCTCACGCTAAGAAAAGAAAAGTTGATAACGAATGTTTTCAATAAGACATGGACTGCCAAGTATTTCTTTACAGAAATTAAAGGTAAAGCCATCTGCTTAATTTGTAGTAAAGAAGTTGCTGTGTTTAAAGATTATAATTGGAATCGCCACTACACGACCAAGCATGAGGATAAATACAGAAGTCTGTCTGATGAAGAGCATGAGAGGGAGTCTGTTGCCTTGCTAGCAAAACTACAAACCCAACAAGGACTTTTTAATCAAACATTGCATTGCCAGAGATGTAGTTGTCGGGACAAGTTATGCGATTTCTCACAAAATCGCCGGGAAAAAGTAAGGCGTTTTCTGACGGAGTGTTTGTTAAGGAGTGCTCACTGATATGCCTGTAGAAAAGGGGCACTTTTGAGAGCGTCACTCTCGCAACGCACTGTAACGAGGCGGGTTGAGGACATCGCTGGAAACTTGGAGCTTCAGGTGAAGAACAGAGCGGCCAACTTTGACTGTTTTTCTCTGGTTTTGGATGAGAGTTGCGATGTACGTGACACCGCCCAGCTACTAATCTTCTTAGGTGGGATAACTATGGACTTTCAAATCACAGAGCTGGCAGCCATGCAGTCAATGAAAGGGACAACCACTGGTAATGACTTGTTCACAGAGGTAAATGCATGTTTGGACAAATTAGGACTGAAATGGGAAAAGCTGGCTGGTGTGACAGCAGACGGTTGTCCAAATCTAACAGGGAAAAATGTTGGACTTTTAAAGAGAATGTAGGATAAAGTGACAGAAATGAACCCTGTGCAGAAATTGACATTTTTGCTTTGTATTATACATCAGGAAGTGTTGTGTAAGACAGTGTTAAAAATGAACCATGTTGTTGATGCTGTAACTAAAATAGTTAACTTCATCAGAGCGAGAGCGTTAAATCACTGACAATTTGTTTCACTTCTGGTGGAAAATGAGATTGAACATGGTATCAGGTGGCTCAGCTTGGGCAAAGTACTGAAAAGTGTCTGGGATCTGAGAGACCAGATTCAGGATTTCTGTGTGATGAAAGGACATGACATCCCAGAGCTTTCAAATGAAGACTGGGTGGCAGACCTCAGATTTGCCGTGGATGTGACTGCACAAATGAACGAACTAAATGTCAAACTGCAGTGCACGGGTGCTTTTGTGCATGAGATGTAAAATTCAGTGAAGGCTTTCATGAAAAAGTTGCAGCTTCTCTCAAGCCAAGTGAAGGACAACATTCGGACCCATTTGCAAATGCTAAAGGAAGCCTCAAGATCAGCCAGTCACTTCCATAAATACTCAACCATGTTAGAAGCTCTGCATGGAGAGTTTTCAAGGCGATTTCAAGATTTCAAAAATCTTGAGAGTGAAATGCACATTGTTTCTTCTCCTTTCAACTGCAGTGTAGATAATGCACCAAGTGATGTTTAGATGGAACTCATTGATCTGCAGTCTGACACACTTCTGGCTGAGCACTGCAGGTCAGTCTCACTGCTGGACTTCTACTCCTCCCTCAAAAAGGAGAGCTTTCCACACCTGAGGATGCATGCTCAGAAGATTTTAGTCCTCTTTGCATCTACATTCATATGTGAACAGGCATTCTCAGTGATGAAGTTCAACAAGACCAAACACCCTCTTTCACTGATGACAACCTCTCAGCTGTCCTTCACATAGCCACCTCAGACATTCAGACAGATTTCAGTGGCCTTGTTCAAGCCCAGAACAGACTGGATTATTCTCACTGAAGAGGTGAAATGAGGTTGAAAACATTAAGTTATTGTTTGTTGTATTGTTGTATTTCTGTATTTGACCTCGACACCACAATTTCACATAGCCTAATATAAATAGTTACAGAATTGTTTTATTCTTCAAAATATGTAATTAAGTGCATTGTACAATGGAAAAATTTTGAGCAGAATTGTTTTATTTACAATTTTTACAGTTAGTTGTCTTGTAAGAAGAACTGCAGCAATGGTAATAATTCAGTTGCCATAGACGTATTTTATTCTGACAAGGCCTGGTTAAACTAGTCAGATGTGTTTATTGTTAAGCTAAAACAACGGAAGTGTAATTGTGTGTTTATATAGGGTAACTTGACTGGATTTCATGTTTTTCACACCTGTAAGATGTTTGAGACCACGTGTCCTCTGTTTTTCACTCCTGTAACCTGCAGCTGCGTTTCAGTGATTAAATGTTAAGTTTTGAGCATAGAACAGTTTTCCTCATTATAAGAAGCTCCAAATATTCATGAACTGAATGATACACATTATGTAATTAAGTGCATTTTACAATGGAAGAGAGTTGATCAGAATTGAGTTCAAGTTACCGTTGGTGTGGCCCTCTGACACAATTCAGGTTTCTCATGTGGCCCCTTGTAAAAATTAATTGCCCACCCCTGCTCTAAATCATCAATTTGAACCAAAAAACCCCACATTTCTTTCACATATCGCTCAGTCTATCTCTGTGTTTTGCAATTATCCTTTATTAGTGAAGGATTAGCTTGTAATGCATCTAAGTGTCTTTCCAGTATTACCAGTCATTTACATTTTGCATATTGCCACATAGAACCTGATCAAGCAACTACCGGCACCAGAACAGCTGAGTATCCTGGCAGAGATGAAGGATGAATATGATGACTTGGCTGAGTCTGAACAGTTTGGTGTAGTGGTAAGGAAACTTGCATAGCCACGTTAAAATAAAAACCCCAGAAAATAGACACTTGTGCTTTGATAAAATGGTGATTGTTTGTCAGCTGACTTGAAGATGACTAACCACAGACTTGGTCTAATGTCAGATAGAAAGTGCTGTTTGTCAGTATATTAGACACAGAATGTCCACATGCTATTAAACACAGAGGGCTTTGTTCAAATGTAGATTTGATTGATGAAGGAACTCACTCCACTTACCCAGAACTGTACACACATGCACGTGCACAGACAGTGTAGCAAAAAAACAGTGAATGGGTTTCAAATGGCCCTCTCTTGTTTTTGTAGGTGTCCAGCGTGAAGCGTCTGATGCCACGGCTTCAGGCCATCTTGTTCAAGCTGCAGTTTGATGAACAGCTGAATAATATCAAGCCAGATGTGGTGTCTGTAACGGCAGCCTGTGAGGAGCTTAGGAAAAGTGAGACCTTCTCCAAGTTGCTGGAGATCACCCTCCTTGTTGGGAACTATATGAATTCTGGCTCCCGCAATGGACTGGCTTTTGGCTTCTCCATATCTTACCTGTGCAAGGTGAAGTGAAGGGGGGGGGGGCATATGACACACACCCACAATAACAACTGAATGAATGTACTGAAAATCTGGCTTAGAATAACCAGCAGAAAAACTGGGCTCAACTAAAAAAAACAGCAAATAAGTTCACTGCCCATGACTTTGAATTTACCTATCATCAACTATACTGATCAAAAACTAAATCTGATTCTGTGCCTTATTCCATTTTGAACAGTTTAACAGCTAGTGGCTAGTGCCAGGTAGTGGAATGACATGCTTGTTTTATAGTATGCATAACAGCTTCATTAGCATATACACTTGGCATAATAAATCCTTCATCATAAAAATATTGCTACACTGAATAAGTGTTTAAACACTGGCATTTATGCTGTGCATTTGTATGATTTTTATAATGGCAAATAGAGAATAAAGTTCCAGTCAAAATTTACATTTAAAATTGGGAACAACTCATGCATATGTTGACAGTGTTGCCTTTTTAAAATTTTTTCTTCAAATCAGCTCCGTGACACCAAATCAGCTGATCTGAAACAGACCCTCCTCCATTTCATTGCTGACGTGTGCCAGGAGAAGTATCCTGTTGTTATGAACTTTCCAGAGGAGCTCATTCATGTCGAAAAGGCCAGCAGAGGTACTTTGGACATCTAACCCTTATTCTGGCCTCTGATTATATATGACAGCAGTCTCAAACTCCCGGCCTGCGGGCCGCATCCAGCCCAGCCCCCTACTTCCGGTGTGCGATTTGATGTCAAAAATATAAGACTTTTTGGCCCTTTAAGTTACTTTTTTGACATTTCGCTAACTCCTCTTAATTGGAGGGGAAAGTGAAAAAAGTAACTTAAAGGGCCAAAAAGTCGTTTAAATCGCGGACCATAAGTAGGGCCGGGGCCGGATGCAGCCTGTGGGCCGGGAGTTTGAGACCGCTGATATATGGTATCATCCCCCTGGTTACATATATTAATTTTGTAATGCAAATCTCCTTTTAATACAGAGTGCTCACATTGTTTCAGCTAATGTCACGCCATGCTCGATCTCCATTTAATGCTCTTATTGACAATATGTAATATATAACAGTCCATGATGAGCTTTATGTGTGGGTGCTCAGCATTGTCAACATTTTCCTTGTCCATGGCAGTTTCTGCAGAGACAATTCAGAAGAACCTGGAAATGATGGGCCGTCAAATCAAGACCCTGGAGAAGGATCTGGAAACCTTTCCCCCTCCACAAAATGACAAGGACCTGTTTGTGGAGAAGATGTCGATATCCTTTCTATTCAGCTATTTAATAGAATTGTTCAGGTGTTCTTCAATTCTTTTTTTGTTTTGTTTGGTGTTTTTTCTGTTAACTTTTCACATATTTTTTATCTTGAGAGTACTTTCTTTGTGTGTGTGTTTAAATTACACAATACAGATTCTGTGTACCTTAACTCCATGTATTTACAGCTTTGTGAGCCATGCCCAGGAACAGTATGAAAAGCTGGATCTAATGCACAAGAATATGGAAAAGCAATACATTGATCTGGGAGAATATTTTGTCTTTGATCCCAAAAAGATTTCTATAGAGGAATTCTTTGGTGACCTCAACAACTTTAAAAACATGTTCCAGGTGTGTATGTGCATTTGTGAAAGTAAATGTGAATGAATTGAGTCAATTGTTAGATCATAAAAACAAGGATGTTGTGGTTCTCTGTCTTTCCTGACCAACATACAAAATTATTGTACATGTTGTGTACAAAGGTACACACAAGTGCAGTTACCAAAAATGTAATAGATGAAAGGCAAATAACAAAAACCCGAAACCCGACTGTACACCTGGCTGTATTGACAAAATAGTGAGTCACTCTGTTATGTTATCAGTTTAAACAATAACTGTAATTTTGCCATTTGTGAGGGCCCTCCCACCTTTGATAACTTGTTTTACCACTTACAGTGAATAACGGCCAGTTGTGAAGTTGTGTTTACACACATACATTCATCATACATTTGGCTTTGTCCACTTTTGATCTTTTAATATATATTCTTAAATTATATATGTATAGATATAGCTTGTAATATTTTCTTCTTCTTTCCCCAAACAGCAAGCGGTGAAAGAGAATCAGAAGAGGAAGGAGGCTGAAGAGAAGATTAAGAGGGCCAAGCTGGCAAGAGAGAAAGCAGAAAAGGAGAAAGAGGAGAAACTCAAGAGGAGCCAGCTCCCTGACATCAACACAGGTCACAATTGCCGCATCATATATGTTTACGTACATATAAATGAAATGGAGAAAGACAGACTCTCCTCATTTCTTCCTATGTATTTCCCTGAGATTCCTGTTGGGGGCAGTCAGAGTCCACACATATGTGTGTGTGCGCGTGTGTGTGTGTGTTGTTCTATGTGAGTGTGAAAGAGCAGCCCATCAGCGTTTATTGACTGGAGTTAATCTAATGTTGATGACCTGTTTTAAAGTAAGCAAGTAACAATGAAGCTCCACATAAACTGAGGACAAGGATATGTGCAAGGAATTGCTTGACCTATTTTCACTACAGTGATCAGGGGATTTTTTTTCCCCCCTTAAAGAAAACAGGAATATCTTCAAACTCTCCTTATCAGGGGAAAAACATACTTCCACTCTCCTATGCAATGCTATTAAAAATTGCTGGTAGCATTATTGTTCCCTTTAACACACATGGATTCTGACTCTCCTCCATATGTACACAGTAAGCACTCAAATCCTGCCTTGGAGAGACACATTTAGACACACTTTTCCACTTCTGAGTCTGTGACCTACTTTCAGTAAATTCCTTCTCTCTCTGGCTCCAGTTCGGTTCTGCAGAGGCCCTGCTCTTTCACTGTCAAAATGTGCTACAGCCTTGGTGCTCTCAGTGTGTTTGTGTGTGTGTGTCTGTGTGTGTGTGTGTGTGTGTGTTACAAATCACTGTCATTTTGTGAATGTTTTTGTTTTGCTTTGCCCATGTGTTGAAGAAACATTATGCTGGCCAAAATGTGCCTAAGCTCTGTGTGTATGTTTGTGTGTGTGTGAGAGCCTACTTTTTTAAAACTCTTACAAAAAGTCTTTTTGGGCTTTCTCCTAGTAGTACATGTTCCAGCTGGCTTCTGTTCTCTTCTCCCTTTCATTGCTTTTATTCCAACAATGCCACTTTCCCGCCCCCTTTAGCTCCCCTTTTGTGTGTAGTTCATTTAAAGGGCAGTTCAAGGCACCAAAACTCCATTTGGAAAATTGTACCTCAGTGTTTAAAGTATGGAATATATATTGTAGAAAAGGTTTCATGTTCAGTCTCACGAGACATGCACACATGGAACATAATAGTGCTTCAAAGTTGTGTGTGTCTGTTTTTGTGTGTCTGTGTACACATTAGTGGCCAGTGATCATTTACATACAGGTGGCATATTTGACTGCCCTGTAGCCTGGAGTCATTCGACACCTCCCATTTGAATTTAACCACACACAAACTGTCGCACACACATCCACCTGGTCTTTGTTCTGTGTTTGTTTTATAACCCTCATACTTGGGGGCTGCTATACAATAGATGTTTTCAGCAGCTTTGCTTTCATACGCTGACATGTTCCTGGCTTCCTTTTTTTCATCTATCACAAGTATGCTTGCATACCCTTACTATCTCATAAATTCTCTGAATGTTCCTTTGACTTTCTGTCTCTGTAAACATAATAATCTGACTTGTTGGTTAAACTGTAGAAGGTCATTGTGTGTTTGCAGTTTGTGGCCTTGTCATTCCCATGTGAGTCACAGAGACGCAGTGGAGTCTGAGTTTGCATGCTTTGTAAACATGTGGTGCTAGTTATTTTGTATAAATTATTATGAGATTCTTTGGAAATCATTACATATTGCCATTTTTAAAATTAAGCAATTGAATGCTTTAACTTGCCATTCATGACTCTCATAGAACATATAAATAAAGGAGTCTGTAAATTAAACTGGCAAAGTACTTTGTAGCCACACCCAAAACTCGATGTTCCAAGCTCGTTAGATTGTTGTTCTAATTTTATCTGTTAAATACAGTCTGCTACGATCCCTGGCCCATCTTTGGCCATACACCAAAGCTTGCTGCTGCTATGCCTTATTTCTACAGCTAGGTGTCAGTATAGTCTATAAAAGGTTATGGAAAACTGTCTTTTTTATCTATGTGGCAATGGGTGTGTGCATGTGTGGTTTTTATCTTCACATAGATGCTGGTATGGGAACTGCCACTTGGTGTGCTCGTGCTCCACACAGAGAGCAGGAGTGGGAGTAATAGTGTGGGGGTGGGTAGAGGAAGGAGGATAGTAGGGCAGCAGATGCTCTGGTGGGGATTAGACTGTTGTCTCTTAGAAAAGGGGGTTAGACGAGGAGAGGAGAAAGGCACAAGCCACAAGAGGAGATGAGACAGGATAAGCCTGAGTAGCCTGATGTCTTCACTGCAGGTGACTGTGAAAAAGCAACAGAATCATGACACATTAGAAAAATAAATGCATTCCCCTATCCCCACACTCAATGTTTTTCTTTAACATACTGTATTTTGCCTGTTATCACCCACTAAATTTACATTCCAAAGTTACATTTATTATTCTCATTTGTTGTTGTGTGAACATATTGCTTCGCACAAGATGTTTGTGTGTGTGTGTGTGTGTGTGTGTGTGTGTGTGTGTGTGTGTGTGTATGCGCACCCGCGCACAATGCAAATCGGATCCAAATAGACATCTTTTAGAGTTTAGGGTCTAATGCCATTGAACTAATTAATCCACCTTATGTTCTTGCATTTTTCAGTCAGTAATGTACTGTTTGTGTCAAGCACTATTTATGAGTGTATTTTATGTGTCTGTGTTGGTTCTTTTTCTTTGCTTTATTTTTTTTATTGACGTTCAGTACCATTTAATACCAATGAAAGCTGATGTTTTGTGTTTTCCCCTTTAAGCACTGTTCCTAATCATTAACAAACAAAACTTTGTAAAGCTGCTTATGGTAAAAAGTATTAATATGTAACATTAAATAGTGTTGCTCTTGGCCACATTGCATGGTATAATACTATTGAGAACACAAGCCCTAGGACTTTGAAGTCGTATGTTCACTAGTTCAATAATAATGTTTTATACACAGCTAGGCCATTGTTTGGTCCTTCATTGCCTTCAGCACATTGTTCCAAATCATATTTGTGTGCTTGCAAGTGTGCTTGTGTAATTAGTGTGAGTAGAAATTTGCCAGATATGTTTCCACTGAAGGGGAAAAACAAACCCACTAATTTTGATCCCAGTTTTCAGTTCTAGGACATGGACGTTAGGGGGCATATTTTAGCCATAGTAGGCTTGGGATGTGGGTAAGAGACTTTCTCTGACGTGACAGGCGAGACCACGGACCATCTGCTTCATGGCTTACTGCAGGATTAAACATTGTGTGCCTGTGTGTGAGCACAGCTATGTCCTGTTCGGTTGTGGGGGGTTGGGGAACAAACAGGGTGACAGCATAAACCTTTAACCCCCAACCCTGCTGCCCCTTCCCCAGACCCCTCTGTCTCTGTTCAGGTTCAAACAAAAAATAATTAAAACCATCTGCCTGAGCGCTGAGCCATACCACTGAATGCTGCCCACAAAATAGTCACGACAGTACTCTCTTGTACATGTGGCTTTGAGATTGGGCATCCCACTTGGCTTAGGCCACCTTCCTTTATTTATGACCACCTGACACTAAAGCTGTGCTGAGAATGTAGATGTAAACATGAAGAGACCACCCATATAAACTGGACCTGTAAAAATCCACAGATAAATGGTTTAAGTACCCGTTTAACTGGAAGCCACAATTATGCATCCATTCTGTTTATGTAGATTTGGTTTCAGTGGGTTGTTTTTCCAATAACTGTAGGCTTGTGTATATCTGAGGCTATCTCCCTGAAACTGCAGTGTCTAGCTGTGGAAGTAGCTGAACTAGGTCACTGCTTATCTGGGTTAATGTAGCTAATTTTCCAAAATGGCCTCATGACTGGTGAAAATCCCCACTGTCCACATGTATAGTGTGATCTTAGTAAAACAGATGGGTACAACATTTTGTAAAAGCATCATTTACTCCCCTGCTAAGAGAGAACATTGTACTGATTGGAAAATAATCAGGCTGTGGTAATTGAGCTGTATATGTGTCATAAAAGTTTAATTTTAATTTAATGTAAAATTTAAATTGTAGCATCACATATTATTGCTGCCCCCCCTTTTAAAATTGATTTTAATGCTGACTTTTTTTGGTATGGTGTTTACAGAGGATGATGAAACTGGTATCATGGATGGCCTGTTGGAGGCGCTGCAGTCCGGTGCTGCTTTCAGGCGAAAGAGAGGACCCCGTCAAGCAGGTACTTGCACACAAGCAGAGCAGTAAATCTTCACAAAACATACAGATGTTTCAACATTTTATGTTCTACTTGACTTACAGATTTCAGTTTCCTTACATACAAGTTCTGAAGTACAGAATGTTACATATAAGACACATTTGTTTCTCCCTTTTCCATTCTGCCTCCATTTTTCTCTCAACACAACAACAGATTTGTTTATCTTCCTTTGCCTTTGTTCCATCTGTTGCTTTGCTCAGAGACTGAGTTGTGGTAATATTCTTTGACCATGGTTACATGGGCAAAGCCAGTGCAATCAGAGGCTGGCACAACAACAAAAGAAGAGGGAGGGTGCCAAGGGTGGGTGTGGACAGTAGGACACTTGAGAGAGAAACAACTGCTGAGGGTGTGGTGGTGGAGTAGGAAAATACAAGTAATGAATGTAAAACGACAATGAACCAGCCTGTAGGCAGAAAGTTTGTTGAAGTGAATTCAGTGAGTGGGCAATACAAAAGATGTGTAGCAACTGGTTATAGTATAATGATACAGGTGTCTAGCATCCCCACCTCCAAGTTTTGGTCATTGTTATTTGGATATTTACTGTGAATGCCAATGGGCATTCACAGTATTGTTCTTCTCCATTTTCGAGTCGCGCTTTTTTTCGGTCGTTAATAACTTCAGCTGCGTTTAAGCTACAGTAACCGTTCTGGTATCAAAACGTTCGGCTTCTTCAGGACATTTGTGCTATTACTTTTCTTGTTCGTAACTTTTATGGTTTTTAAAATATTCAACTTTTTATGAATCCTTTTTTCCCTACGGAACCCCGCGAGGGAAAAAAACGTGACTTCAGCGCGCGTTCCACAGCTCAGAGTGCGGGGCTTCACGTTTTTCGGCTGAGAAATTTCTCTCTAACTTGCCGCTGTGTCCACGGCTTTCGCTCTCCAGCCGTAATTTTGGGATTCTTACAGTTCAAAAATTATTTTGAACTGATTTAAAAGCATTTGTTCGACAGCTCCTTACAGGCATGCCAAATTAGCATATAGGGACTTTATTGTGTTGGCTGCTGGGCTTTTTAACTCCTCTGATGGCGTAGTGGCTAAAGCATTCTGGTATCAAAATGTTCAGCTTCTTCAGGACAATTAGGCTATTACTCTTCAACCTTTAAGCTTAATTTTATATTAATATTTTTATGAATTTTTTGTCCCATTGACATGAATGGGGCTTTGTGCAACTCTTCTTCAAAATCATTCAACTTTGAGCTTAAATAT
>VUQK01041069.1:0-14269 GCA_015106715.1 Bujurquina vittata
GCCAATGAAGTGAAGCCAATATGGGAGAAATGTGCTCTCTCTTTCTAGTCCCTGTCAGTACTCTAGCTGCAGCATTTTGGATCAGCTGAAGGCTTTTCAGGGAGCTTTTAGGACAGCCTGATAATAATGAATTACAATAGTCCAGCCTAGAAGTAATAAATGCATGGATTAGCTTCTCAGCATCAGTCTGAGAAAGGATGTTTCTAATTTTGGCAATATTGCGCAAATGCAAAAAAGCAGTCCTACATATTTGTTTAATATGTGCATTGAAGGACATATCCTGGTTAATAATGACTCCAAGATTTCTCACAGTGTTACTGAAGGCCAAGGTAATGCCATCCAGAGTAAGTATCTGGTTAGACACCATGTTTCTAAAATTTGTGGGGCCGAGCACAAGAACTTCAGTTTCATCTGAATTCAGCTGCTTGTTAATGCAAACATCTAATCAGCGAATCACATGGCAGCAAATGCACTGGCCCTTAGTACCAACTAATCATTTAAACACACAGTCACAAAATCTCAATACAACAGTGCCTGTTTGGGATGTGTGAAACGGGAGATTTGGATCATCATAATGCATCATAATGCAGTCATGTTTTCAGCACCTTGTTGAATTTATGCCACAGAAAATAAGTCAGTCTTGAAAGCAAAATGGGGGTCCAACCCTGTACTAGCAGGGTGTACCTAACAAAGTTTTCAGTGAGTTTATATGTACCTTTTTTCTCCTTAAAGTATATATAATTTGCGAAGCGTGTACCTGTAGAGGGAGAAATAGATATTTACTCCTGTTTGTACCCCTGTGTAGTATCACACAGCTGTGGTTATTGTCTTCACATAAATGCACTGATCATACAGTACAGTACACATTCTTGCTTCCTGTGTGTGCTAATGTGATGTATTAAATAGTTCATGCACTGCAGACATTGAACTGCTTTTCTTGGTTATGGGACTGTGTGCAGACAGCTAGCACTCACAGCAGGTTACAGAAGCCATCCGGTTACAGGAGAGGTTGAATCCAGGCGGGATCAAGACATCATGGATTGGTGCTTCCCCTTTAGTAGTGAACCACACACATGAGCACACCCCCTTTTCAGAGCTTTTTTTTTTTTTAAAAAATGATGTCACACATTGAAAACTACTTTTTTTTTTGCCCTCAGGCTCTCTCCAGATTCATTCGATTAAGAGCAAAATGAAAGCTGCGTGAGACACGTGCTGCGTCAAAAACCACTCCCTGGATAAAGTGCACTGCTCTTATTGATTCAATTTCAGTGTCTGGATTATTTATGTGTCAATCATTTGCAATATCATGCATTGGAAATTAGACGATTAAAGTTGTGTTATACTTTCTGTTAATGTTTCTGCAATACAGTCCCCAAAAATGACTTTCATCGATAAGGAACGATAAATTAGCTAACAGCTATCAAACTGTTTAGTGTCAGTTATAAAGAAAGAGATGAAAAGGAATGAATTAGAATACAGCCATGTATACTGTACTGTCAGTATCTGACATCTTGATTAACTGCATTCAGGAAACTGTTACAATGGATTATATATATATATATATATATATATATATATATATATATATAAAAAATTATTAAATTGTGTGTGTGTGTATATATATATATATACACAATTTATTAATTTGTTTGACACAAACCAGTTTTGGCTGTCACCCCTGAGCTCAGGAAGAACATTCAGTGATGTTGAACATCCGGACACGGCCTGACCTGGAGTTTGTCCGTCTGTGGACAGTCATGACGTGAGAGATGTGATGTCAGCTACACGTGGCGAAGCAGTGCATCAAAACCTCCCACACTTCCCAAACTCAAACCAAAAAAAACTCCAGCCGACCAAAACCTAATGGGATCTCAATGGTTGCTTAATATAATTGTCTTTATTGCCTCTGTGGAGGGCACGGTGGATTGTAGGGATGCAGTTATGGCTGGATGTGACCTAATGGGTGGGGCGGGTAGAGGTATGAAGCTAAAAGCCAAGTTGTGGCAGGAGACATCGGAGATTGGACTTTATGGCCTTGGTGGCAGAGATCCATGGCAGAATATGGCTGTCCATTACAGTGAGCTCTATTAGGGTAATGACTTTAGCAGTTTTATGGGCATGAGCTCATTACTTAGACAGGCCAATCTAATCATCGGCCGCACCAACGACCACGGACATAGCAAACTGGTTTGTGGGTAAAAATGGACCCATGGGTTTTCCCTGTACAGCCAGGGAGATATTGTGGTCTCTGTCTCGTAGCTTTAACCGTGAATAATAACCAGATGATTCACTTTTACATACATACAGCCTATATTTACTGCATTGCACTTTTATAAGAGACTTTGCATTTTATATCCAGTCAACTCAGAGTCCGATTAAGATATATAAGTATTTGGACAATGCGGTATGCCACTACAGAGGATTTGAAATCAAAGAATAAAGATGTGATAGAAGAGCAGATTTTTAGTTTTAATTAAAGGGATTTAACAAACTTTTTGCGACTGTTTTGGAACATATTTAAGCATTACAATTGACTGACAAGCTGAGGCCTGTTCTCTCATTAATCCACGACAAATTAAGATGATAAAAGATCTGGAGTTGAGTCCAGGTGTTGAATTTGAATATGAATTCCAAAGAGATGTCCATCTGTCATAGTTCATGTAGTGGATGGGACTCGGATGCTGACTTGGAAAAGGTTTACAGCTTATTTACAACAAAGCTAAATGTGACATTGGCATCTGAAAGAATTCCAGTTTGGGGGAAAAGGGCTCCAGA
The DNA here is from genome assembly GCA_015106715.1 of Bujurquina vittata. Taxonomy (NCBI): domain Eukaryota; kingdom Metazoa; phylum Chordata; class Actinopteri; order Cichliformes; family Cichlidae; genus Bujurquina; species Bujurquina vittata. The sequence continues at coordinate 2,776 of VUQK01041069.1, forward strand.
CAAGGAAAATCTCTCCACAGGGATTCCTGTGCAGAGGAGAACAGACGATGAGACAAAAGGCACAAAATATGAGCGGATTAAACACGCAGAATGGCGCACAACACCGTTTCCAGCTTCACAATCAGGCGCTGACCGAAGGTCTTCCTTCTTCATAAATAGTGCTCAGCAAATCAGACGATTACCAACAGCAGAACCGAAGGACAGAAACCCAGATAGGCCCCACCTAAACCTTCATCTAGCCACATGAAGAACACTGTTGAGGAAGTATCATTGCAAGCTCCATATTTTAGAATTATAATTTCATATTTATGTTACTTTGTCCAGTTACTTATAAACCTCTGAAAATGGGGTCTGCATAAAATTACTGTAATTCCTAAACAGCAAACGCAAAATTGTTGTAAAACCCTTTGAATTATTATTATAGCTGAAGGCCTATACTTCAAAGACATGCTTGTCAGATTTAAAAATCCACTGTGATGGTGTACAGAAGTAAAGTCACAAACATTATGCCACTGTTCAAAAACTTATGGACCTTACTGCAGATGTCTTATTTGTTTTATTGCTGTGTACATGGCAAGAGAAAGTCTGGAGTACCCCTCAGCATATAATAAATATAAATTTGATTACTTCTGCATTTAAGACAACTCACTGCCCTTTTAGATGCGTAAATGTCTGTAATTGTAAGAAGGGGTGTTTTGCGTAGATGCCCACGAACAGTCAGGCAGACAGTGATGAAAAACAGCAGCAGCATCATCATCATCATCATCATCAGCTCTTCCTGCATTGACTCACCAGCCTGATGCTTCCTGGGTCTGCAGTGTTCAATATGGAGCTGCAGGAGTTTGTTTGGTTCATCTCACACATCAACCACTGACAGGGTTATTTTAAACCCACGGTTTGATGGTGCACAGTGGTCTACAAGCCACGGAACAGGCATGTGGTGGTCACGGTAACAGTAGAGCGTCACTGCAACTGAGCCAATCTAGAACCAAACAAAGTGGGCCATTTAACATTTGGCATCTTGGATTAAAAAGTAATTCATGAATCTAATTGTCAGAGAGCTCCTGCTGCAGCCTGGTGTTCCTGTCCAGCGTATGCCATGGAAATACAAAGTGGAAACCTCCAGTGCTGTCAAATGATGCCGGTACATAATTATCAAAAACAGCAGTTCCTCAAATGGTCACTTGAGTCTGGCTCAAGAAGTGAGTCCATCACCCATATGACCAACTTAAGAGCCAGAAAACAAGCAAACAAACAAATAAAACATGTTTACTGCCAGAGACAAAACTGGATTTGGGCTCGGTAGGTAATTCCCCCCCTTTCTGGCAGCTGCAGAGAATAGGTTTTACTCAGTTGGTGCAGTTATGTGGCAAACAATATGCAGTACTGGGAGGCCACAAACAGCACATACAAGAGTTCTGTGACCAATTTTTTAAGTGAAATTCTATCCTCCCATCCATTTTCTTAACAGTTTACACGGTTCAGGGTCCCAGGGAGCTGCAGCTCATACCAAAGGTCGAAGGGCAAGCTGGAGACATGATGGTTAAGCGGTTATTCCTGTTATATGTCTTTGATGTCTGCTTTAAGTCTGCTGCCTGGGGCACATTTGTAATTGATGACGCGTCCCAGTGGTCATAAAAAAAAGGCAGACACACAAACGTCTGCACAGATCCTTGCACTCATGACCCAAGCAGCCTCGCAAAGGATAATGAAGGCTTAGCACAGAAAGACAGACAACATTCACAGTCACATTCGTCCAATTTTTAGTCAACAAGTAACCTAAAATACAGTACTGTACACGTCTTTGGACTGTACAAGGAAGCCAAAGTAAAGTAAAGGGAGAACATGCACACAGAAAGACCCCCAGCTGGCTGGTGGATTTGAACCAAGAATCTTAATGCTCTGAAGCAACAGTGCTAACTTCTGCATCAAGCTTGCTGCTGTTAGTTCCAACTCTACTTTCCAATGCAAATCAAGTCCCTTCTGACTGTGAAAAACAACCATGATGGCGGCCAGAATGTAAGAATGAGGTCCTGAAACCAGTGCTTGGCATCATGCTGGCAACATGTACTTGACTTTTATCAGCACTTTATAAATGTTTGTGTAATAACCACAATATCCAACATGGAATATGGAGAGTGAAGCAGAGAGAGATGATCTGTACATGATGTGTCGGGAAGTTATCTGATGATTCAATTTGTGATATTCAAAGGCCTTATGAATTTAAACAGCATAAGGCAAAGCTGTTTGCAGCACTGGTGTAAGGTTTACAGTAAGTTGACCAATTTGTCACTGTTAGGCTAAGGGCAGTAGTCATTAATTTGAATTCATTGTAATGTTGCAATTGCATGATATCATATACAGCATTTTCTAATATGTTGTACATTACAGCTGGCTAAAAACACACAAAGAACGGAGATTTTATTCTCAAATTTGTTAACTGCTTACCCAACTTAGGGTCGTGGGGAACAGATCGGTATCACAGGGATAATACAGAGAGACAGACTTAACCACACACTCAGCAGTTCACACCTGCCACCAATTTAGAATACCCAGTTACTGTAAGATGCGAGATTTTGGTCTGTGGGAGGGAACGGGAGGAAACCCACATGGGCGTATAGGGATGACATGGAGGTTCAAACCCAGAGCCCTTCTGCAGCACCACCATGCTGCACAATGTGTCCGAATTCATCATTTCTGCCAGAATCACCCAAGACATTGTTCCAGCTTTTAAATGCAAGCCAGTTTTTCATTTTAGACCCTTTTCATGCTTTAAAGAGGATTTAACTGTAGATTAGTTGCTCAGTGCTGCTTACCAAATTCAGACTGCTGCTGCAGCTGTGTGTGTGTGTGTGTATTTGCATCTGTGCACGATTATAAGACGGTGAGTGTCGTGTGTGCGCGCGGGAATGTTGTGAGACAGAGACATGACAGAAGTGAAGCATCCAGGGAGCACTGGTAGATAAGAGGGTGCTTCTGTTCTCCGCTCTGCTGAATACCAATCACTTTCTCTTTCAGATAAAACCCAGAGGAATGAAAGCAGACTAGTGACTGCATGGCTGCGTATGTGTGCTTTTAACTCTATGCAGGGATGTGTGACAACCATTTACTAGTTTAAAAGTGCCGCATTAAATATTTTTTAAGTATTGCTGAGCCAGCCGTCCTTGAGTCACTTTTCTCATTTTGGTTTGGACTGACCCTCAGGTGGAAGTAAAAATCTACAAACCACCGGATTGAGTATCTCTCAGTCCCTGATGCTTTGGCCTACTGTGCACATCCAGATTTCTTAACTAATGGCTCTGACCTCTATTAGTGGCCCCTTTTCCTCACAGACTCACCTCTTCCATCCCTCTCCACATACCGCTCTCCTCCTGCTCTGTTCTCAGCTCCTCCTGCTTCTTGAACACGTTTAGGCTTTCTTTTCAACTATCTGCTTCAAGCGCGAGGAGGATGCAGCTGACCCTCATTTTGACCACATCAGCGCAGCTTCAAGAGCTCGCGGCGATCCAGCGAGGTTAAACCACGAGTGTGACACAGCCTAAAGAAATTTGCAACACATCGTGACAGTGTTACTTTACTTTGTTTAGCTATAGCAGCAATTATGAATGCGAATAATAACAAAATGCGTCCATAACTCTAGAATTGTTCCTCACAGCCAATAATAAGACTATATTTTTAACAGCTTGTCATTACAATTAGGATGTATTTGGTCTAATTTCATCAGTTCGTATATTTGAATTTAAAAGAGTAGACTTCTCGTTATGCTGTTTGGTGTCAAAGAGAAAAGTCGAGAAAATGACCACAAGGTCACCCTGAAACAACCTCAAGTCCCTTGTTACCAAATTTAGGGTTTATGGTACCTTTGATAACCTCCTTGTGTGTATCCAAAAGAGGGAAACTGATCTAAAGTTGGATACACTATTTGAACGGTGGCAAAAGAAACAAGAATAATGTCAGACAAACTAAGATGAAGGAAAAACAGTGGATAGCAGCAGCAGTTATTGCGCACTCCGACTTATGACAGACAAACATGACGATGCCTGACCGGAGTTTGTCAAAATGCATCCTGACAAGTCACAATGCTTCCAGGAGACAGCTTTCAAAGAAAGGAACATCGTCCTCACCATGAAACCTGGAGGCAGCGCTGTAGAGTCGGGGGGTTTGCTTTGTTGTGTGGCAAAAGTCTGTTTTGAATTTGAGAAGAGCTCGGTGAAATCAGATCATCGGGCATTACATGGAGGTGCAAGGAGAGGAACATGCTCCCCAAAGCCAGCCAGCCACCCAGGTAGTCAGGACAGGATAATGAACCAAAGCACGAGTATAAAAGCGTCCAAGAACTGAAGGGTAATAAATCTCCTCCTGAAATTACTGTACTGCAATTTTACTGTAACTTTTCACATTTAAAAAAATTCATATTTTTTCAATTTAACCTTTATCCCTTCTAAATTATGCATGTTTTCTTCTGTCTTCTACCTTTCACCACATAATTAAACTAACACATCAAGTAATTTCAGCATCTTTGGTGCTGAAATGACAAATATTACATTGAATCATTTTCAGTTCTTTGAGAGGAGAAATCCTTTTGTTATTTGCTTGCTGTCTTGACTGGATTGGCCTCCCGGGTTGAGAATTGCTGCTGGTCGGCACGCCACCTCAAATGTCCACCTCAGCCTATTAATAGAGAACCTTCATCTCTATCAACGATCTGTCTCCATCCAGATAAGGAGCTCTTTGGGCCGGGGAGGGAGCAAATCAACCCATTTGACGCAGATTTCCCGGTCGGGTCCCCGCAGCCAGTTTATCTTGGAGCTGAGGCGTGTATTAAATTCCTTCCCTTGCTCTGACTAAGCTTCCTCCTCCATTTATTCACCCCATTTTCTCCATCACTCCTTAAATGAACAACCCACGGCAAGATTATTGGCGCTCTGACCATTGACCAGCAGATGACTTCCTGCTATGAATTATGGGCCTCGCGTCGCGTTTACAGCACCATCCCGGCTCTCTGTCATCTTTAATTTCTTAGATGCAATGGGCCATCACGAGACAATGATGGAGAAATATATTTATTCAACCACCTGCTCACGAGTTCAAGCCAATGCGGTCATCACGGCGTGGCTTTAAAAGGCTGATAAATCAGCCAGTGGAGAGCAGTGGAATTGAACTCTAATTGGCCCTAGCCTTAATATCTTCTGCTAAATAAAAGCCAGTCACCAAAGCTCGAGGTGGAGTTTTCATTATCATTTGTCTGTTTATCTGTTTGTTTGTCTATCATTCAGGCCAAAGTTTATGAGACTTAATAGAGAGGCGGAGCTTACTTTCTTTAAACTGCAAGAGAGAAGCGGAGGCACTGTCAGAGCACCCTTTCAGTTTATGATTATTCAAAAATTTGCAAAACTACATCAAAAGCAACTGAAATTGGAGTCTAGATTTATTTCAGCTGAGCAATGTTTTTTTTTCCTACTGAGAATATTCCATGAATTATGTACACAGGAGGTTTTTGCAGTGACCAAACACTTGATCAGCTGTAATGCTGGCAGTGACAGGATGACCATTAGACCTGAATTAGACGTGAAAGAATAGCTGTGGACCGCAGTGGACAGGAAAAGGGCAGTCTCAGTAACCTTTCTGACACATTGGAGGGCAGGAAAATGACATGGTCTGACGTCTAACAGAATGAATCACATCTGTGACATTTGGTCCACAGAGCAGTTTTCACCCAACAGCCGCATACTTCACCGTCTGCTACATTGTCCTGTGTTGGAAGTCTGGTTTAGGAGCATATGTGCACTTAATACGTGTGGCCTAAAAGACAATATGCACATGTGCCGTCTCACTTTCTCCCCCTTCACCCTTCACCTGTTCAGCGCGTCGCTCCTTCAAGACCAGTTTTTAACAAAAGAATTTCTCCGCTCCCTCCTGAACCCATTTCCTCATCGAGGCTTTCGTGCAAAAGTCGATGAATTGTTTTAACCAGGTCTCGATTAGATCGGGTCTCTCGCCGTCTGGCAGGGAGAAGATAAGACCTGTTATCGCTTTCTGCAACCCCTCTGCCCTCCCTACGAGTGGACAGGTAGCTGGGGAAATTGAATAAAAGAGACGGAAGACAAAATCAGCAGAGATGTAGTTAATAATGGTGTTAATGCTGTTAAAAAGTGTATAAAAGTGGCGCGTCTCATGAGAACTCTATTGGCTGAGTTTAAGGTTGTTCCCCATAGTCACCTTCTCCTCATAGACTGAACACAACTGAATGAGAATGCAGACGGTGGGGCTAAAGTCTCCTGACTGCCACTTCCTGCAACAGGTGTCCTGCCTAAACATTGAATCCAGGGAAAATTGACATTCTAGTTCAGTTATAATGAGGCACTATAATGAAACACGATAAAAATACAGATTAAAAAGTTGTATTTTTTTGCATATGACTAACTGCTGCTGATCTCAAATGAAAACAGATTTACAACTCACAATTTTCAGAAACACTTTTAGCAGGACTAATAACACGACTTAATACAAGAGAAAGTTTGCGAAGGAGCCACTTCACTGGTGGTGTTTTAAAATGCAGGAGCAGACAGAGAGGTATTTGTGCAGGTGCAGCTGAGTCTTTGTACAACTGTAGGAGTAAGAAGCCACCAGTCAGTCACCTGTCATCAGCCTCCCTAGCGGCTTGCCCATCAAGCATCCAGTGGAAGGAAGCAGCACAATCCACAGAGTGCAAAACACACATGTGGACCTGTGCCATTACTGACACTGCAGAAAACATCGCATTCATTGATTTCCTTTAGAAGGGCAATGACGAGGAAGCAATTGGTCCATTACCTTACCTAGAAATGATAAGATGATAACATATCAAGGCTTTACAATGCTAACGCATTTAAGCCAACAGGACTAAAATCTGTTTATTTGCACCACTGAAGAAAAATATTTATGTAATTTTGATAAAATCTTGTAACACAGGCACTTCAGGCTTTTTAAAGCTGCAGCCAAGGTTATTTCAAACGAGCAGTTATCGTTCTGAAGGCATGCTTGCTGGTGATTAGCCTATTTAGTCTGCTCTCTGTGACCTCGCGCAAGTGAGCTTATGAGGAACTGGTAAATAAATAGCTACTTCATTTCAGTCACAGCAAGACATGCTAGCTCAAGTGTAGGCGACTGTTGTGCTTTAAAGGATTCCTTGCCTCTTGTTGTTTTGTAGCAGGCTAAAATAAGCATCTGTTGTGGTTCTGTCTAATTAACTATTTAGCTATCAGTCATTTCCCGCAGGAAAAGTCTTAACGAGTATTTAATTGATGACATTGATTCATTTGGTGGAGGGAAATCTGCTTCATGGATCGGACACTGAGATCAGACACAGCAGTGTCTTTTTTTAATTGTTTCCCACTCCTTGTCTTCGTTTGCCACGTTGTGTTTTACACTATTCTCCATTGCCTTAAATTTCTCTCACATTTCTTTCACACAGACTAATTTGTTGCCTTTTGTTCAGTTGGGTTCAATTGCAGGTCAAGTGGAAGCGCTTAGGTGTGCAATGCAATCAGTTTGCTCATTTGGTATTTTGGATCTCTTTTCAGATTGTCACAATGCCAGAGTCAGGATCAGGAGTGAAGCAAACACCGTAAGTCGGTGATGTAGACAGTCATTACTGCTCCACAGAGGTTTACTTCCTCCATTTAGGACTGTCTCTGAAGATGGACGAGCGTGTGACTTTAAAGGGAAGGAGATATGCATCTGCTGACTCTGCTCTCATTATTACATACTATCTGCCCTCTGTTAATTCGATTTGTGCGTGAGTTGTCTCAATGTTGATTTGATCTGAGCTGAGCTTTGCGGAGTTGAATCAAGCCAAATTCTTTCTGGCATTTTTTTTTCTCTTTTTTGACAACCGAGCTAGCACCACGGCTCTCATCAGGACTAATTACAACTCCATCCACTCTCTTCCGCTTATCCTCTTCAGGGTTGTGAGGGGGGGGGCTGTCACAGGGCGAGAGGCGGGGCATGTGAGGAAAATTTCATTAAGTTCTCTGTGATTGCTTCAAAAATAATTATGCAGGTAATAACGAGACATTTAAAAGTGCAATATTTGCAGTGGAGTTATGTCACTTATCAACAGTGAACTTTAGATGATCACAGTTTACATCAGTCAAGCAAGAAAAAATGATTTCCTCTCAGAAAGTTAATGGTAAGAAATTAAAAATTTTTTTAATGCTTACTGTTTGTTTAGTGCTTTGAAGTGCATCATGATACAATGCAGCAAAGTGGACGGAAACATTAGGGGAGCTGGCACTGAAATTTGTGTCTCGATAATAGGGAAGTCTTTTGGATTATTTGACCGAGCTGCTGCCTCTCCTCTGATGGCTATCTACTAATGAACCTCTGAGTAGAAGAGACAAACACAGTAATGGCCTATTGACCTCCAGAGGGCTGCATTTACTCCTGCGACAACCTCGGTCTGAAAAGCAGAGGTCTGTCTGTTGGTTTGACCGTACCAACGTTTCTAACTTAATTTCACAGAGCTGGGACTCTCTACCTGCGTATTTGCAGTAATGGATGCTTGTTCAGTTAAACTTTCTAATGTACCCTAACATTATAAAAAAGTGTATTTCAACCTAAACCACAATCCTTTCCTGACCATAACAAAATACTTTTGGTGCCTAAACCCAGTGAAAGAGTGAGTGAACGTTAAAGTGAGCTCCCAAACTTGTGATTCACCCTTTATGCTGACTTTGCAGCTGCTGTTGCAGTCCAATATTGCTCCAGCTGGTGCATCAGTGCATGTCTGCGTGACGCCAGTGGCTTCTGACCAAATGCCCTTATTGGGGATGAGAACTAGTCAGTTAGAGAAGGAAGCTGCTGCCAAGACACAGTTATCTCTTTGCAATTACATCTGTTTAATCTATTAAACTTTTTTTTTTTGCCTTAAACCATTTCCTGTTTGAACCTCTAGGTAGCAGAATTTTATGTTGTAATGCATTAGAATTCATGCTAATTAAATTTTTATTTAACTTTTTTAGATGGGCTTCTATGTTTTGTTTTTTTGCATGTGTCCTGATTCGGGATGGCAGTTTTCCCTATTTCTTTGTGCTAAGCTAAAATAGTCTTAAAAGAAAGGAAGTATGTTTTCCACCTTTTTTACGCCTTCCCTTTAAGAACAAACAGAAATGTCTGTCCATCAGAAAAACAGGACTTGTGTGCTGGAAAGTCTGGATGTGTGCGATGACTGAAGCACACCCTTCTCCATCTCATCCAAAGGAAACCGAACATGAGGTACCGGAGGCAGGAGATGGTCCAGAAATAGTACACCAAGCCACTAGGTTGACATGAATCCTCATAAGAAATGACTGCTTCTCAAAACCTATTTAAGTTACTTCAGCTTCTCCAAAATCGAATGAAGCCTCTATAAAGAATTCACTCTGCCTTTTGTGATTGAGTTATCATTCACAAACACATTAACAGCCAAAGTGAGGCATGCATTAACTTGTGTTACTGTAACGTGTGCTAAATTTATGGATATTTGCTAAAGAGTGATGTTCAATACTTGTCTTGTATAAAGACAGGATTTAAGGGCAGTCTTGTGTTGTTTTTTTTTTAGGAGTCCAGTGTGTGGATGAGAGTTTTGGTGCAGCACAGATGGTCCAGCACTCATAGCTCTGAGTCGGCCAGCAGACCTGTTGATAGAGGGAGGAGGAGGGAGGAGGAGGTCGTGGATATATGTAGGGCAAAGACTATGAAAAGCTTTAAATGTTAATAAGTTAATTTGTTGCAGTTCAGGGAGCCAGCGTAATTGAATCAGCAGGGGTGTGATGTCAGTTATCAGCTGTATATATTTGGTGGTGGTCTAAGAACTTTGTTAAGCCCTGTTTAAGTGAACAGAGATGGTGAGAAACAAAGACAGTTTGGAGGGAAATCAAAAAGGGTGACTCAGAAGACGTGAAGTTACGGGGAAATTTTGTGCTTCGGGAAGCATCGTGCAGAAACGAGCATCAGCAATTCCAGCATGAAATGCAAGAAAATGTGCAATGTAGCATGGCAAGCCACTGGACTAAGTGGTGGTTGATGGCCCGCATTTTAAGGAGCTGCCCCCAGTGTGAACGGCCTTGCTAAAGCAAAGGCCAGTTATAATTTAGGATTTAAATGAGCCCTTTTAGAGTTTATATCATCATCCCTTGTATTATATTTTTCCTATTGGGGCTCTATGAGATTATAGGCAGTTTATCTCCTGTAGTGTTAAAGCTCTTAGTAATTGTAGCCATTAGTCACAGGATTGTGATAGTGGTCATCCCTCCACCTGATGCAAACAATTCAATTACATTTTTTAATATAGCACCAATTCACAACAGTCAGTCACCTCAAGACACTTTATAATTTAAACACCCTACTAATTACAGAGAAAACCCTACACTCAAAACAACCCCCTGTGAGCAAGCACTTGGCAACAGTGGGAAGGAAAAACTTCCTTTTAACAGGAAGAACCAGGCTCAGGGAGGGGCAGGCTGAGGGGAGAGAGACATGCTGTGGAAGAGCGCCAGAGAATAACTGATTAAATGTGGAGGTATGTCTAAAGACAGTGAAAAGAAATACTCAGATACTGATCTGTTATAAAACAAATACCTGCACTTGTGTCTTTATTGGTTCTTTTTTTAATTTAACAATCTGAAAAACTCAAGTTGTCTAAATCTTACACCTAGTAGTCAAATTAGCTTTCCTCCATTATGATAACTTAAAGCCAGTAGTTAAATGCGGTTGGAATTTATTTGAATGAAATTATAAAGCCCCACTCTGCCATTTATAGACAACTATGTTAACACATTTGGAGGGTCAGATTTCCTGAGATGACGCTGCAGTGGATTTGATTCAACTACAGCATTGTTTAAATGAATCAACTTGGAGGAAGTGCTCACCTGTTAAAAATATGGCCAAAGTTTCTACATTGCTGACTAAGTAGCAATACGATTGCAGGAAACAAGGCGTGAGAACTAAATCAAAAGTAGTAAAAGTTTCACTGTAAGTAAGGAGATGCTTTCTCAGCATCAAATATTGGCTAGATTGAAGGTTTCTCACAGGGCAGCGCATGGCACACTAAAATGCTTTGCAGAAACTGGATCAGTTGCATCCAAAGCACGATCAGTCAGTCCAAAAGTAACACACTAACTGAAGATCAATACATCGAGCTTCGTTCACTCAGAGATAGAAAAGGAACCTCATCACAGGAACAGAATTTGGTAAATTAAGAACAAGACTTCAAGCAGCTGAAGTACTGACAAAAGAGGCGGTCTCAGAGGACGCGAAAAGGTCCCTGAACCCGGCCACATGAGGGGAAACGCTTGGTGTGGGCTAAGGGATCTCAGTATTTCACAGTGGCTGACTGGAAAAAAGTTCCATTTACTGATGAATCCAAGTTGGAGATTGACAGAACACATGCAAAGAGACGAACGTGAGAGAAAATAACCACAGTGGATCCCCCCCCCCCCCCCCCCCCCCCACAGGCGGAACACAGCAAACCGGG
>VUQK01041076.1:0-17166 GCA_015106715.1 Bujurquina vittata
GAAAGACACACACAAACACTGATAAACACAGGCATAATGTGAACAGAATCAAACACACACACACACACACTTGCATTCACACATGCACAAACGTATATGAAGATACTAATCAACACCACCAGCTACACACACACACACACACACACACACACACAAATAGACTGTCAAGCTTAGTAGTTTGTGTGATGCCAGGTTGCCTGCAGGACTAGTAGCAAGGGCCTCTGCTGGCCTAGTTGTTTTCCATCCAAACCTCTCTCACACACTCAAACACAGCCAAACACACACACTGCCAAACACACACACAGCCAAACACACACACAGGAAAGTGCGGGGAAAGGCGAGCAGTAGCAGAAGCACAGACAGCTCTGTTTCATTAATATCTTCTGTAAATGAATCTTCGTCTGATTTAGTTTAGATGTGAACGGTCGCCCTCCTGAAATTCAACCCCGTGACGTCCAGATCAGAACCGTGCATGAATCCTCAACTATGTCGCTAACGGAGCACCTAAAGACGATACAGCTACAAGTGAATCTTGTATTAAACGTAAATTGCAGAAGACTTTTTGGTGCACTGAAAGTAATGATTCAAACCCCTCCAGAAATCCAAATAGAGCAGCTCAGTTCAAAGACATTTGGGTGGCTGGCAAGAACTGGGCAGATAAATTTAGTATGAAGGCATCGTGTTGAAAAGCCTTTGGGAGTCTTTTTTTTTTTTTATTTTCTTTTGAATTTTGGCTGACAAATGTAACAAATAAGACTAAATGAATCCAAATCCAGGGAAGGATTCTGATTGGCCGACATGCTGGTCGTCCTGCTCCCGCCACTAAAGAACCAATCTATTCATTGTGTTGTTTCAGTTATCCAAGCACACAACTGGAAACAGTCTCACGTGTCTTATTGGATGCACAATTTGCCATATTTGTTCTGTCCACTTCATCGGGTAGCCACTCGATTGCTTCATGCAGCCCATTGTTGAATTGCTAGAAGCTCCATGCGGAGCTCAAGCTGCAAACAAAATGCTGAACGTGCTTGGCTTGCTGGTGTGTCACGATTTTAAAGTTGAAAAGAATTTCTGCCCTGGTCTGATGTGAATTCAGCCATTTTCACACATGAAGTAGGGAGAAAATCAGGTATGACCATTGTTCAAGGTTGTTCTTACTCACACGTAATACACAATAAGATACTCAATAGTCCATTTAGCTGTGTTCTCACTACTGGAATAATTACGTGCACTGTTCTATCAAGGGCACAAACAGACCTCAGCCCGGAGGTTAGAGACAGTTTAACATCTGATGTGACTGAATATGTATAAATATGTGTATACATGTACTGTTTATGAAACACTGGCACCTCTTCTTTAGAAATTAAAACCTTGATCACATCGAGAAAGTGGCCAAAGCACGCTGAACATTGTCTCGTATTTTCACTTCGACTAAGCTGCAGTATCGTAGCTGTAAGCTGTAATGTGCTCGCGGACATCTCACTGCCATTTAAATATTCACATAGCTGAAGGCATTTTTCTCCTCTACAATATTTTCCCATTTGCTGTCCAGAATACTTCAAACTGAAAATTCCGCCGAAACTGAAGCAGAAGCTCAGAGATGAAAACCCAAAACGACAGTTCTCACGGTAGTTCACGACCGCCGGCTTTGACCCGTTTTAGCCTTCAGGTTGTCGAACTATATTTTAGGAACGGGCTGGTTAACGTGACCTTGTTTACTGAAGCTGAAAAATGCCAACCAATCAACCAATCTAGTCCAGCCCTGCTTTAAGCCTGCCAAACACCGACTTAACTCAGATGCTCCTATCAACATTACACTGTTTGACGTTCACACAGTTTTGCACGTTAAATCTCAGGAGTACAACCGGTCCATTACTGATGCCGGTTGAGTGCCTTGCTCAAGGTTACTGCAGGAGAGAACGCCAGGTGCTGTTGATTTTCCCTTCCCTGCATGCCATATCCAATAAAGCATGCTATGGCTTAAAAAAAACTGCAGCAAAGTAAAAGAGACAGGCTAGGTATTTCTGAGGAGAGAGGCAGGAAAGTGCTCACGGGGGGGGGGGGTCTGAGCTACCTGAGTGTCACTGCTCTTAAAAAATATTATAAAAAAAAAATAATCAAAAAGTGACTGAATGTTTGAAGTTAAATTAATTTTACCTCACGGGACCCACAAGTTAATGTGACCCAGTTTACTTGAAACATGCCAGCGAGTGATGATACCTTATGAAAACCAATTATAAACATGAAATAAGCCCAATTTTCATTTCAAATGCTCGTGAGCGTCACATTGTAGTAATTTAGAAATAATATTTAGCTTTAATTTGCTCAGGGAACATCCGCAGAGCCATATTCTTTATCAGAAAAACTGTAATTCAATCTCACTTGGTTACACGCTCTCGCTCCTGAGAGCTGCAACTGATGACATTAATATCTCTAACTAAGCTCCAGAAGCTGCTGCTCACACAGCTCAGGGGTACTTATGCAATAGTTGATAGAAAATAAAAATCCTTTCAACACCGATGTGATTTTTTTTCTTTTAAGTTTTCAAAAAAGTCGGCATGTAGAATTCCCAAATTCGGCCATTCGCTGGCATCGGTGCAGCAGCTTCAACAGCGCTGGCGGGAAGGCCGGTATTGATTTGGCACAGATTTTACACCAGATGGTTTGTAGTGCCATCTCTTCATTCCCCCCCACTGGACATTATTGTATGAACTGCAGAGCCAAAAAAAATTAACTGATGAGGTCATAGTGACCTCGATCTTTAAGGACCACGTTTATAGCGGTTCATCCTCGAGTCCAGGCAAAGGTGCCAGATTTGAACAAATTACATGAAGGCGGTTCAGAAGGATTTGATGGACCGCGTGATGCAAAAAAAAAAAAACAGGTAGAAGGCCCCCTCTCCCCTCCCTTTCTGTCTTCTTTCCACACCTTTCATATTCATATTTCTTGTGGTCAAAGAAAACTATATTGCTCAACCGGAAACAAAGGTATCACCGACTCAGACCGCACAATATTAAAAAAGCTCACATCAAATCTGAAGGAAAATCTGTTCATAACACCTCCTTTCCTTTTCTGCAGTTCTTCCAGAGCTGATTCCTCAAAGAAAAATCTCCCACATCTATGCTCCCCGTCACCGCGATGTTTCCATCGCTGTGATTTTTACCCCCTTAGAAAAACGACACCTGAACTCCAAAATGTTTTTTTTTTAAAAAACAATAAATGATCCATTCGTGTCTCTCTGATAATAAAAACAGTTTAAAAATCAAATGTAAAGCACCCCATTTGTTAAATGAATAAGCAAAACACAGCACATTAAAAGACAATTTCAGGAAAATGAAACAGTAATTACACATATAGATTTGAAACTGGGAGCGGTGCGTCCTTCAGTAACAACACGCACACATCCCCTCGTACACGCAGCAGCACACAACGGTGCTTTCTAATATTTCTTAGATCTCCCATCTGTGATTCAGGTCTCGTCTTGTGATGCCTGGAGGCTGAATGTTGCAGGAAGTGATGCTGAAAAAGAGTTGTGTTTCTCCCTCGGGCCATCTCCTCCTTTCATCTGTTTCATATACACACAAAGACCCGCACTGCTACATTTATGAGGACACGCTATTGATGGCAAATGTGTTTTAACACCCAGCTGATGAGTCTGCACAATGCACATTATTTTATATTTAAATATATGCTCATATAGTACAAAGACATGCACTTAAAACAAACTTTATTATACATTATTTCAAGAAAATAAAGTTTTCTTGATGATGAATAAATCTACATAATAAACATGCCTAAAGGTCATGTAAAACAAAACAAAAAACAACGACTAATCTTTGTGTGTGAGGACACACACACACAAACACACTCTGACACAGTTAGCTAACACAGTCAGGTGGTGTGTTGTGTTGAGGGTCACAGGCTGACCCAACAACAGGGCTTAAAATGGGACATTGTTGACAGTGATGTATGGCTAATGGTCTTGCTCCAAAAAAGGGGGACTCTAATTGATTTAATGATATTTAGAGCTTTACCCGATGACAGATGAAACTGGTGATCAACCACAACCCGAAACTAAAAATAATGGTCACCCCACTTAATCTTCCTACCTGTGTGTCTGTCAGTATCAGCAGCTGACAGCCTAAACCCAACCAGCGAGCGAGGGCAAACGCAGAAAAGGCACGGCCAATCAAATCTCCCGATCTCCTCCACGCAGATCTGGCCGTGCGCTGTGTTCAAACATGTAATGTTCAGCACACGTACATGCTTACAGGAAAAACACGGCTCAGCTGCACTGTGAGGGTTTGTTAGGCTTAGGCCGGAAACACAACCGAGTGTGACAAAAACAATACAAGACGTGTGCTAACGCTCTTTGCTCAGTGGCATGTTTGAAAAATACAACAGAAAATATTGCTAATGTATTAGCTTAGTTGTTAGGATGGTCTGCTCAGGCCAGTGTGCGTTACACAGCATGGTGTCCCCACTTTGTGAAGTCCAGCCCGTGGCAGAAGAACACCACTTTCAGCTGATCCCTGCTGGGTTTTCACAGCATTTTTACGACAACTGAGTGGAATGAATGGAGCGGTTACTTTGAACTCTGCTCGCTCTGTTCATGTTGGTAATTATAGTTTGTGTGTATTTGTTTGCCTGAGTACACACACCTTCATGTGTCTGTGCATGCACATGGATCTGTATGTGCTATCTTGAGTCCAATGCTGCTGTGGTCATTGTGCTTCTTCATACTCACACACACACACACACACTCGGGTCCTCAGCTGCAGCCAGCAGACAGATGACCTTCTCTTCAAAGTGCTGATGTCCTGTTTCCTCCAAAGCCCTCAACACTTAGCCAGCAGAGCTCTGCAGAGGAGCTGCTGCCACCCCTGCTGTTGCTATGAGACAAATGGAAATCTGTCAGGGGAACGTTGCTCTTTCTTAAAATGGTGGCGTGTTGTAAAATAATGCATCACAGACCATACAAAAAGTCCAGACAGAAAGAAGAATAACTTAATTAAGCTAATAGCTTTAGCCTGTTTTTCCACAACTGGCATCTAGATGGTTCTTTCTTATAATTCATAGTTATTTAATTACAATATATAAATTGTTTTCCATCTCTGCTGTCATGCAGTTGTTTTTTAAAAACAAAATGTTGCTGCATTTTTCTGGACAACATTCCTTACTTCCCAGTTGTACAGGAGTTATTGCTCTGCTGGAAACTGCAGGCCGCGGTCGCCCCCTAAAAGTCTATGATGACTTTTTCTCCAATCGCCGCGAATGGGCAACATGAGAACAACAGCATGGCAGGCTGCAAACCTGACAAACCAAGTCTTGCCTGAAAAGCACCTCACTCCGATTAGTTTCGAAGTAATGGAAACATGCAGCCGTGCAGAATGTGTCTGTTGGCCGGTCTGACACTCTCAGCTCTGCTGCCGGCTGTAAATGAAGTCGGATAAACTGCTTTTAAATTAGATGCTAGTTCAACCTTCGCTACTGCTCTTCACTGTGACTGAGTTCTTGGCTGACAGCGGCGCGGCAGGAGAGATGCTCCACACGGCGAGAGGATTTTAGAGCTGAGCTACGAGCGAGACACAGTTTGACTTTCTCTGACGCCGGAAGTCTGACCGGATTACGTCACGTTATGAATGAAGACATTAAAATGTGGGAAGGATTTCAGCACAACTACAATTACAAAGACAGTACACACATTTATACACATTCATACAGCGATTTCATCTATACCTGAGCGCGCGCACACACACACACACACACACACTCCAGTGGATGCACCGGGGGCAACTCAGGGTTTAGTATCTTCCCCGAGGATACGTTGGCACATGGACAGGACGAGCCGGGGATCGAGCCTTCAACCTTCCGACTGGCAGACATCACGATCTGCTGCACTAAGGTGAGGCGTGTTAAAGAAAATGGGCGTCAAATATCGATTAACATGCACAGCTGGGGGCCCATCCAACAGAGAACTGGAAAAGTAAAGAAAAAATAATTTTATTCTCTTAAACTTGAGATTTCGAAACCATTCATTAAAACATGACTAGGCTTTTTTTTGTTGTTGTTTTTGCCTTCACCTTCATCTTTCTCCCTGACACTGCAGAAATGAGCAGTTTCTCCCAAAGTCAGCTGATGATATATAGTACTTCCAGAAATAACAAATGTCTGGGGATGCCCAACTTTTATGAAACACTAAAAACTGCAGTTACCTTTAAAGTTACCAGGACTACGTTCAGCAAGCTAATCTGGAGGTGAGCTGCAGCAGGCGCTCACTACGGCAGCAGATGGGTTTAAATGAGGGAGCCAGGCTCCCCTCATGAGTGGAGGGCCTGCTGCCTGCTGTTTCAAAACCAAAGAAGTGGGTATCCAGTGAATATTTCTGCTTTGCCTGCATTATTTCTTTTTCAACAAAGAAAAAAAACAACATGTTTTTCTAAGCTGACACATCCCAGAAGTGTGCCTTTCCCAAGAAGAGCTCTCTGAGCGCTGCCACATTATTGGGTCAGCACTCTTCCAGGTGTGGGACAAGAGGTGGAAGAGGGGATCATCAGGAAGACAGAGCGACAAACAGAGAGAGAGCGAGAGGAAGAAGACAGAATCAGGTTGTGTGTCTGTGTGTGCAGACGCACAACCTCAGAAAACGTGACAAAGCTCAGGCTGCTTCATTTTCCATTCACTATAATATCGGGCATTTAAAGCTTTTTCGTGATTTTAGTAAAGTTCAGCGTTCTCAGCTTTGAACTGTTCTGTGTACAATATTCACAGCCGCCGTTAGAAAGCTCACTTTGGTGCTCGAGAGCACTCGAACAAAGCAAGGAGCTGCTGAACCCGTCGCCTTCGAGGTTCACAACAATTTCAGCGAGCACACGGCCATCTGCCTGCCCTTTTATAGGAGCTATTAGACCAAACACACACACACACACGCACGCACGCACACACTCGGTTTGTTAGTCAGTACACTCAGCTCATTCCCTAATTGGCCTCCGTCACAACTCTGAAGAAAGCGCACACACCCACAGACAAAATTACACCGACTCATTTCATGAAGGCCTAAAGTTACCCAGTCTTAAACCATGTCTCCAAAACAGAGGCAGCGCCGCACAATGTGACTGTGCAAACAGTGTCATGTCCCCACAATGTGCTAAACACACACGCACACACACACAAACCCTCCCTCATCAATCTCATGCTCACACGGCTCCACCTCAGCGTCATCCAAAGATCGCCTAATCGAATCTGATGGGGAGGGAAAGTGAGTGACAGAGTGTGAGCGAGTGTTAATGTGCACGTGTGTGCGCATGAGTGTGTGTATGTGTGAGAGACAGTAAGTGAGAGTCTGGGAAGCTCTCCAAAATAGGACGTACCCCCTCCAATCACCAGCTGTTTACCTCAGATAGCTCCCACTAAATTTGAAGGACCACACACACACACACACACACACACAGTGTAACAGTTGGAACACAAAAAGACAGCACTTGCTGTAATATCCTACATGCCTCATCACTTCTCCAAACACACAGACACACACACACTAAATCACACACACACACACATACACACCAGCATTTCTCTCTGGTCTGTGTGCTACAGGCAGTGCTGTAGGCAGCCCACTGAGGGATCTTGTTTTGAGAGTTATACCCCTGGCCTCCTCTCATCTCCACAGCCTGTTTTTGTGTGTGTGTTTGTCTGTGTGTTTGAGTGTGTCTGTTAAGGTGTTAGTTACTTGGCTTCAGGTTCTGCTGGTCCCTAATGGGATTTACCCTCTGTGGAAAGGGGAAAGTTTCCTTTGGAATCATTGTTGTGATAGAACATATTTATTATGGCCTATTTTTTTGAACTCCTTGATATTACTTAAGCACGATAATGTTTTTCACTGTTTTAAAATTTTCACTCAGTTTTACTTACCCATGCTCGGTACATAATAAGAGCTGTAAATGCAGTAATGCATTAATAACAATATTTGAAAACTTCACTTAACATCAGTGTCAGAGTTCAAAGTTGCCTGAAGGCAAAAATGTTCATGAATTTTCACTCTGTGTTTTTTTCTCTATTTTTTTCTGTATTTTTGTCTTCTACTGTATACACTCACATACTGTATGTGACCATTGTCCCTCATGGACTACCACAGGACACTGGTGGGAACCCATAAAGAAAAGATCCTTTCAAATGTGTTCTGAAAGAGGAAAGGTACTTCTGGGCCAGAAAGTAGCAAAGTGCAATGTTTCAAACTGTAAAATAAAGTTTGCGCCGTAAATTTAGAAACAGGGTGAAGTTGCAACACAGCTCAGAATAACCACTGGCCAATGAAACAAGGGAGGGTCCCATGTTGTGGACAGAGAAAGTAAAAGGATGTCCTTCCCTTTATCCTCTCACCAGCGTCCAACAGTGAGGGACAACTTTGTGATGCAAGCCTAGATTTCATTTACAAATAATTGGAGGTTACCTTTTTAAAAAATGACAAATAATATTTTACAGCTTATTGTTGGATTTCTTTGATACAGGTAATGCGCATAAGGGTAAAACATATTATTGCAAACAGTTCATAAACTTATCTAAGCTTCTTATATGCTTACTTGATATTTTTAAAAATTTTTAGATACAAGCATCACAGTAATAAATAGTAAGTGTCCAGTTCACATTTTAGTATCTCATGCAGGATCATGGCCTTGCATTGTCTGTAGCAGAGGCTTTTATTTGACCTTTTGGGTTATAATATGATGTGGCCATCAGACCTTACAGCTCGCACCGTTCTGCTTGTATAACTCCTGAGCAGACCTGAGAAAAAGCACACCTGAACAATCCGTAAGTGACACACTATCTCGTAATCCTCATTACAGAGGAATCTTCCGCTTAAAGACAAAGTGCACAACAGAGCCTCCTGGAGGCATTTCAAGGGCATCTTAAGATCCCGCTGTTAGCCAAAGCCCCTTGTCTTTGAAACATAAGCCTCCTAAAGTTCTTGGAGATCCCCCCACTCTGTAAGGGGAGGAGAAAGCATCCAGAAATAACCCGAGTGCGAGAACACCTGTGCTAAAGTGTCTGTTGTGTGGGACAATGTGGCCATCCTGAAGGGCTTATCTTCTTGATAATTATAGACTCCTTGTGCCTCTTGCTTAACTCATAACCCTGCAGAGCAAACAAGACTGAGTTACACACACTCTGGTCATGTACCATAAATGATACTGCTCAAAAAAACACTTTTTGATCAGAGTACAGTATCAGGTCCATTAAACTTCTGGCATATTGATCTGGTCATTTAAGTAGCAGAGGGGGTTGATAATCAGTTTCAGCTGCTTTGGAGCTGATGAAATCAAGAACAGGTGCACTAGAGGGGCAACAATGAGACGACCCCCAAAACAGGAATGGTGTTACAGGTTCCCTCCTCATCTTTTCTGACTGTTTTCACTTGTTTTACATTTGACTACAGTCAGTGTCACTACTGGAAGCCTGAGGTGATACCTGGACCCTGCAGAGGTTGCACAGGTGGTCCAACTCCTTCAGCATGGCACATAACAACACGTGCCGTTACTAAATGGTTTAGTAATGGCCTTAGGCGTGCTGGATAGGGCCGTAGAAGGTCCTAAACTCATCAGCAGGACCGGTGTCTGCTCCATTGTGCAAGGAGGAACAGGATGAGCGCTGCTGTGGAGAACGTTATTCTGCCTGTAACATTGTTCAGCATGCTCGGGTCACTGATGGTCTGGGGAGGCATGACCATGCAGGGACACACAGACCTCTACAGGCTAGGCAACGGCACCCTGACTGCCATTACTGTAGGTATCAGGATGCAATCCTTGGACCCATTGTCAGACCCTACGCTGGTTCAGTGGGTCCTGGGTTCCTCTTGGTTCACGACACTGCTGAGCTTCATGTGGCGAGAGTAAGGAATTGATACCAGATCCTTTTGTTCCAACACATTACCCAGTACATATCAGCATAGACTGATTTATTTTCCATATTAAGATCTGATGTCTTTCCTAAGTGTTCCTTTAATCTTTTTGAGCAGTGTACGTATAAAGCCAACCACTTCAAATAAGCACATGAGCTAGCATCACCTGAGATACCTACGTACGACTGCAGGGTGAGAGTTAAGCCCTTTTACAGTAACTGCGTGTAATAAACAATTTTTGTTCTTTTAAACAAAAAACAAGTTTATTGTGCGTCTATTAAAGATAAAACTCCAGAGTTTTCTGAAACTAACATAACACTCTAGTGGCTTTTAAATGAATCCGCAGATCAGTGCCTCCACTTCCACCGACACCAGATTGCATATGCTGTTTCTTAATATTCACGGTTTGTGTGCTCTGCAGTCATGCTGCTGCTTACATTTAAGTGCCTTCAATTAAAAAAACACTTGTCAGGCTTGGTGTTCTGAAGACAAAAGAAGTCCGCACACCGCAACGCTCCTGGCAAAAGTTTAATGCAAAAAATACCTTAAAGGATAAGTAACGTTTCGGGCAACCATGCCCTTTTTCAGGCTTGGTGCTCTCCCACTGTGGCACACAATTTCACATCAGTGGATTCTAAACCCGTGACCCCAGCAGTGTCAATAGATGTAATGGAGTATGTTCTTGATGACAGATAGGCCAAGCACTGTGTTCATTATGTTCTGTCAGTTACAAAATGCAATCCTAATTGTGACATTTGTTGTGTCACGTCCGCCAGCCAAGCATAGCAGAGCAGCGAAAGCACCGGCTCAGTCCCAAAATAATACCATGTGGATACATTAAAGAGCTTTGGGATGGATTTGTCTGAGCTCAGTTAAAAATAAATGTTTGCATGAATACACGTGCCCTCGTACAGAAATGTGGCTCTTAATTACTTTTTACTCTTATCTTCTGTTTCTTCCAAGGACAATGAAAGTAGTAAAGGTGGCTCAATCTACTCTTACCGGACTAACTCTACCTCTCCAACCAAGCCAGAGGAGTGTCCGAGAGATCGCGGGGAGCCAATGATCGGCCTTGCCTTTGGGACGCCGGAGCGCCGCAAAGGGAGCCTGGCAGACGTGGTGGACACACTGAAACAGAAGAAGCTCGTGGAGCTGACCAAGACAGAGCAAGATGGTAAGAAAAAGCATTCAGTGTATATGTGTGTGTCTGTGTGTGTTTGTTTTATCTGTAGTGTGTACGACCTCAGCCTTGCCTTACATTCAGACCTTCAGGCTGTAGCATAAAGCCACTCTTCCACTTAATAATCACTGGTAGCTAAGTGGAAGATAACTTTATGAGGCCTAAGAAAAGCAGAGCTGCTTTGGGTGAGTAGCCATTGATTTCTGGCTTTATCTGGAGGACCGTGAGTGAGTTTTATTAGTTTATTTGAGACAGAGACATACTCTAGAACCGTAACAAAGGTCCCCATTTGCTGCATGTTAAGCGATACCTATATGAGTATAGACTTTTGTTTGAAGTGATGAATTAAAGTCCTACAGCAACATAGCATGTTTGTTTACAAATAGGTGATTTCATATTTAGCAGCATTTGATAGACATGATGCAGTCATTGCTCAGGTTTCCCTCACCCATAAAGCAATATTAACCTTTGCTCACTATTTTGTTTTCCCATTTCTGAAAACATCCTCCCCAGAAGATCTTTGAACATCTAAAATAACAACTGACAGATCCCTCACTCGTTAGATCTCAGTATCAATCAGTGAAAACACAGGTTTTCCTTTCGCCGCAGCTGCTCTGATCTGCACCTCTAACACGGGAAAGCACTTGAGTGTCCCAGCATGCCTCAGCTTGTCCTTTTCCTCCCCAAAGCAAACCAGATCTAAAACCATCTAACACCCCTCTTTACCATTAGATGCACATAGCAATTGTGATAATATCAGAGGAGTGCTTGATCTCTCTCATTTAGAAGTTTCACTTTGTTATTGATACAGTAAAATGGCTCAGAATGGGACAGCCAGAGGCGTTCCACGGTGCACAGTGACTTAAGCTGAGAGACAGGAAGTGTTGCCTCTTATCTTCAGCATGGAAACTGGTTTAAAAGAAAGAAAAAGTAAAATAAAAGCACATCTTAGAGTGTTTGCTTTCAAAAGTGTTTTGACATCTTTCCCAATCAAAGCTGACACGACTGGAAGAAAATAATTGGTGTCCACCTCTAAATGTGGCTCTGTTTTAATTTTTCACAACCACGTGTATAGTTCAAGTCAACAATAATCAAGCTTTTTTATAAAGAAATGAGTGTAGAAATGACTTCCATCCAGCACTATGGTAATGCTTAGACATGGAGACTGACAAGTACCTCTGCTTTATTTTCTAAATGCGTTTAATCAAAAATGAGGTGATCGATAGAGGCTGAATGCTTCATTAAGTGAGCTTTCAAAACCGATGAGCAACAAAGCTCCAAACCCCTTTCCATTTTTTTTCTCATTTGTTAATTTATTTGAATCCTGCTTCTTAATTTAATTGGCTCTTTCTCTTCTTTAGTTTATTATTGTCTTTTCCCATTTATCTATTAAGTTCATCATGTTTCTATCCTTCAGCTTCTGGAGCCTTTCAAATCACTTCTAGCACTTTTTTAAAAATCCCTTTCCGGCAGACAACCTTGCTCACATCCTAAAATAAATCTTTGTTTTGTGTTACTGGTGAGAGTGAAGCCTTCCGAATTCATAAGCTATCCGATTTGTTTGGTTTATTAAAAGAATGTAAAGCACAAAGGCGTACAAGGCCATTCTGGTGAATAGACCTATATATTGAGTTGCTGTGTGACACAGATTAGAGAGAATTTTTGCATTATTATATTATTCAAACATTCGATAATTCTGCGTTTGATCCACATCTTTTATTACTTAGCTCTTTATTGACACGTGTTCACTTCAAATGACACTTAAAATGCAGTTTGTTCCGAATGCTCTTACAGCAGCAGCAGATTTGATCATCGTCACTCAAATGGCAAGCACATAAAAGTCTGAACAATGCAGTCCCTCACCTTGTGCTCTGCCTCCTGCTGCTAAGGGCTCAGTCAGCTGAGCTTTCCCAAGTTAGATTGGCTGTGTGATCAAATGGAACAGACCCTATCCAACCACCGTGCACTCACTTAGTCTAACGCGGCTGACCCCTAAGCACTGCGGCCCGGAGCTAAAGTGTGGATGATGTCGTTGTTAGCCGCCGTGCTGTGCTCACCCCCTGTCGGCACGCTGTTAGCAGTCTGCTTCTCAGAGGTGCCCTAAGTGCCTGTGACAGTTCTACTGAATAGACATGGCCTCGCTTTGCAATGTGGGAATTTTTTATTTTTTATTTTTTTACTCAAATGCAGCCTCAGCTTTTAAAAGCTTTATCAAGAAGTCTTTAAGACTGTGTCAGGTGGTTGTATTTCCACACAGCTAGTTGCTGAAAATGCGTCCTTTTCACCTAGACGCCAACAACATAGGAGCCAAGAGGGTGAAGGTCTGGTGTTTTCTTGACAATTTTGTATTTATGTTGAATTGTACCTGTCTTACGTGAAGATTTAGATACAAAAGCTTGCTGCATACAAAAGGGTTTCTCTTTACTTTTAAAGCACTTATTAGACTAGTAGGCTGGTTGCTGAATAAAATGCTCAAGGCCAGGGTGAGGGAACATCAGAATAAAAAATGTGGGCCTTAGACAGGCTGCTGAATGGAAATGCTCCTCCATCCTCAGTCATTTTGTAGCTAAAAATAAGAGACAGAGAGGATGGGGAAGAAAAGCCTGAAGTAAACAATAACAGTAATAACCCAAACAACCTGTCTCTAAACACTGATAGGTCCCTTCTTCTTAGCAATGATTAATCTGAATTCACCTCATATCCTTGAGCCCTCTTTACAAAAAAGGAAACAACATTCAGAAGTGGACACATTTAACTGAATGCCAAACCAAACCATTCTGGGCCGCTGCCCAGCGGACATTAAAGCCACTGAAGTGTGCAATCAAGCTCCCTCCGTTTTGATGAGTGAATTATGATTATCTGTATTGTCGTGCCTCCCGGGGGCTGACCTGCGGTGTTGGAGCCTGGCATGGGGAAGGTGCCCTTGTGCCAACTTAGTCAGCCATCTAATGTGCCTAGTGCAGCTCTGGTGCCTGGCAAACACTTAACATCACTCTAATCCCTGCTTACACTTGAGCCTGTATGAATTACTTTACAATTCATGTCTTTCATTTGCAAATGAGTTCAGGTTCAATTACTACGACACTGTACTGCTGCAGAGCAGTTATAAAACAGACACCTGTGTGACTAATTTATGAGTTCAGCTCAATTACCTGAACTGGAAGCAAAGCTTCTTCTTCTGTGTTCAAGAAAGTTGAGTTAAGACAAACAATACAGCGCTGCTTTTCTTCAGATCTGAGATGAAAGGATGAGGAGCAACTGAATGGAACAAAGTCAGATTGTCAAGTTTTTTAAATTTAATGTTCACGGACATTCAAGGTTTAAATGACTCATCAGTTTAAATACTCATCAGTCTGAGATATTGGTACACCATTTTAGAAAATGCATTTAAGCTACTCCATTAATGCAGCATGTCCATATTATATTATATATCCAGTTTAACAAAGAAAAATACCAGATGTAGTCAATACCTCAAGAGACGCATTAAGCTTTCATGAAAACTCCAGCTGGTGGTACAGTTTCAGATTTGCCACTAACTGCCCCTCACATCACATGGAAATGGGCAAAAGCATAAAATCCAATCTGGCATTAGTGGTAAGATGATGATGCATTTCAGGGATCCAACAAATCTGGCTTTTTTCTTTTCATAAGTCGCCGTGACTGTTATGAAAAACAGAAAACGCTGCATCCTAGATCCAGGACCACAGCGATGACTGTCTCCACTGATTTATCTTTGTGCAAACTGAACTTCCTCAAGTTGTTCTGGCTCAAATTTGGATCTGTTTGAAAACAGAAGCGGGACAGTTTGGGTAATTTCATCAGAGACACATTTGCACGTGTACTCGTCTCTCTGCTTTCAAATGACAGCAGCTTAATTGGAAAAATGTGATGTCACAAAGTGGACTGATCAAATATTAACACTGTCAGTCAAATATGAATAAACCACAACCGCATGTTCCTGCAGGACAGCTGTGGTTTTTAAGTGTTAAACTCCCAAAAATAAGAGAATCGGATAAAAAAAACTCAGTGTTGCTAATTTCATGAGAAAAACTGCTTTGAAATAAAGTTTATAGGTTATTTAAAACCTTCTGCACAAAAGTGCATAGTCAAAGCCACTGTATCTTAACTATACACAATAAAAGCATTACACTCTGAGCTACATGTGAAGTGTAATCAATACACAAGGATAAGAAACAAATATGCAGTTGAATGACTTTATCCTCCACACATACACAGTCCTGTCAGCGCTTGCAGCTGCTTTTGAAGCTACACTTTAATCAGCCTTGTTCTGAGCGCTGAAGCCTGTGCTGTCCAGTTTGGAGGAGTCTGTACTGTGTCTTGTGCAGAGAGCAGGCCAGCGCTGGGCACCCAATCACCCATATAATGGCATCCCCAGCTGGATGAGGAGGTCAGATGAAGGCCAAACCTTCATTTAACCCCATTTTTCTGTGACAAAAGAAACATTCTGTCTTGGTTCTTTCTGGCTGCTGAAAGCCTGTTTCAACATCTCTGTTGTTACCGCCACTCAAACTGTGGAACGTACACCCTTCCTCAGAGGGGGTGGGGTGGGTGGGGGAGTCTAGCTATTGGGCATTTTTGAAGTGATGCACAGTCATGTGTATCCTTGACTTGAATACCTTTGTATATTCCATTGCAGCACCTGTGCTATAGGTATAAAACATTACCTCTGAGATTTCTTTTGTAACAACAGTGAATGAATCTTTCATCTAATTAGCAGGTTAGCTACTACCCTTGCTCATCAGTAATACTGCTTGAAGGTTAAATACTCTGTAGGTTTCGTCAGTTAAGCTGCAGAAGCTATAGTGCCTGAACTTTGAGCTTGACCCCTGCAGGCCAGTGCCCCATGTGGTTGACCTGTGTGTGTGTGCGTGCGTGTAGGTGTGTGTGTGTGTTTATGTGTGTGGGTGTGTGTGTGTATGTGTGTGTGTGTGTGTGTGTGTGTGTGTGTGTGTGTGTGTGTGTGTGTGTGTGTGTGTGTGTGTGTGTGTGTGTGTGAACTAACCTTGACTGCTCCTGCGCGTCCAGTCATAAAATGTGACCTCGACCTTTGAATTCATGTTGACTGAAATGTTCTCAGGCCTTCATTTCTTTCTAAAAGTGTGCTGATGGCACGGAGAGAAAACAGAGTGATGGAGCTGAAATATGATCCTGCTTCATCATGTGGACTCACTCAGCTGAGCAGACAGGTTTTTGTATCAGTCTGTCTCACTGTGGGAGGATACTACATCTTTGGCTCTGGAACCAAACTGAGCGTAACAGGTAAGAACAAACATTTATTTTCCGTCACTTGTTTTATTGTAGAAGCTGAAAATGTGTTTAAAGTCAGTTTGTGCTGCAAATATTAGTGATGTCACAGATATTTAGGGCTTGATCGTCTCAGTAATTCTGCTTTCTGACAGCAGCATCAGACCAGAGGGGAAAATGATTTCAAGCGTATTTGTTTAGAAACCATCAAATCTGATTATATTTTAATATTTGTATGCATGAACTAAAACTGAGAGATTATGAAATATCAGTGATTGCATCTTTTTTAGGAGGAAAACTGAAACATTTTTAATAATCAAGTTAATGTGTTTCAATTTTAAAGGATTTGATTTAAGAATGTTTTAAATCAATTTATTGATGAGTGTAAAATTATAATGAACACACCTGATGCAACTTAAAACATAAGATATCCACCGTCATGTTTATGTTGCATTCATGTGGATCATGAGGGTGTTTGATAGAATATGTGCTGCCTACAAGTCATAATGTATAAAAGTGTAAGTGCATCGAGGCCACGCGGCTACAACATGCTGAGAGGCAGCGATGTACAGCTTCACACCTGCAGCCAGGCTACAATCTGCCGCTAATCAAACGTCTTTTTAATGTAGAAGAAAATCTGAGCGTCCAGAAACAGACGACAGCGGCACCGCGGAGCCCCGCCCACCCAGCAGGTCTGAGCCCACAACCTTGTTCCTGTCAGGCTGCAGAGCCAGCACCACACCGTGATCTCAGCTTTAGCTTTAATTCTTAGAAAATGAAATAGTTTATTTAAAATCATGTAGAGTGTTGCTCCTGTGAGCCGCTG
>VUQK01041077.1:0-12620 GCA_015106715.1 Bujurquina vittata
TCTTTGGATCTCGGCATGATGTGTAGCTTTCAAGGATCTTCTGGTGGACCTTACTGTGTCAGGCAGCTCCTATTTAAGTGATGTCTTGATTGGGAACAGGTGTGGCAATAATCAGGCCTGGGTGTGGCTAGGGAAATTGAACTCAGGTGTGACAAACCACAGTTATAGTATGTTTTAACAAGGGGGGCAATCACTTTTTCACACAGGGCCATGATGGTTTGGATTTCTTTTCACCTTTACTAATAAACACCTTCATTTACAACTTGCATTTTGTGTTTACTTGTGTTGTCCTTGACTATTGTTTAAATTGGTTTGATGTTCCGAAACACTTAAGTGTGGCAAACATGCAAAAAAACAGGAAATGAGGAAGGGGGCAAACACTTTTTCACACCACTGTAGAATTATAAGAAAGCATGGGGATTGCTGCATGGGGAGAAAATGCAAAGCAAATTTAAAAAAAATTGCATAACCTTTTTGCAAGCAGAATATATTCACACATTACTCACCAAAATGTAGCTATAATTTAATAACATGTGGTTGGCATGACCAAAATTATTCTAAGTGTGCACAATGAACTTGAAATGAAACAACGATGAAATGGCTGTTTTGAAGACAGGGACCAGGTCTGTGACCACCTGCAGCCAGTTGCCATCTTCAAAGGGACTTTGGTGCATCACAACGGTGATAAAATGGCAATCAAATGGAATTAGCCTGCTCTCACTGAATTGGAAGGGGGTCAAGGTGGTTATTACATGGAGACTGTTGTCTGTAAAAAAAATCAGTGAGTTTGATGAATCTGCTGCTGTCTACATAAACAGAATTTAAATGAACTACTCCAGCCACAACCTCATAGTTTTGAAACAGAAATTTAGAAATTCATCCGCAATAGTGATGTATTCGCAGCGTGACAGCTCTTTAAGTGCAAAATGACATACCGTAGGTGCTCAGCAACCTTCCTTTTATATAAGCAGGTAACCACAACATAACGAGCTGGCAATCAGATGAATTGAGACTGCAAAGAGATGCATTGTAGATGAGCTGCAGTCATCGGCGGAGACTGACTCAGATTAAATACACTGTGTTAGCAATGTGTTCACAAATGAAACAGTAATTATTTGCAAATTTTGCCAATCTGTCTGGGAGCGATTGCCTGAGTTGGAACACGATTGTTTGGAGACAGGTACTGTCTCCTCTCACTGGGGGCCCTGTGCAATCATCTTGTGATCAAAAGTGGTCACATAGCTGTTGAGGGTGTTGATTGCTCAGTCTCCGTGTGACTAGTTTGTTGCCACAATTACTTACAATGTGAAAAAATTCAATGCTATCCCTGAGCAGCCACTAATTTCCCGTTGTCATGAGAAGGTTGCTATACTATTTTCACTCTAGTGTGCTTGAGCCATTACCAACCCTCTGAATATTCAATTCACTATGTTTATGTCCTTGAATAATGATGATGTTTTGGTTATAGATTTTGTTTATCTAAAAGAACATTTTCCCTTTTGAAAATACTTAAAACATTGTTTTTTTTTTATTTTACATGAAACAGAGAAAGTTTTCTTTTTGGTTAATTGCTGTGTGTGTGTGTGTGTGTGTGTGTGTGAGTGTGTGTGCGTGCATGCGTGGACAACTGTAGATTGTGCCAATGGTAAAAGTGAACAAAACAAAACTACTCATTGGAATATTGCACTTTTGTTTCAGACTGTCACTTATTGCTATGGCATGACGTGTAATAAATGTTTAGAAAATCCTACTTTAAGGATGAATGAATAATTTAATTGCATCGAAACCGTCGTTCAGTGAACAGCAACGAGGAGGTTTGCATGTCGAGGTAAAACAGCTTGTGACTGATACAAAGATTTCTTTCATCCTGCACCTTCACATGCAAACTGGCAGTGTCATAAACAGACAGTGAGCGAGAAACGTGAAGGACAGGATAAACGAGATCGGACATGCACTTACCAGCACCAATGTCACACAGCTAGAATGTTATTTCATGTTTAGATGAAGTGATTTTTTTTTTACAGAAGCCCAGACAACTATAAATCTATCATTTGGTATTCTGGTCATAATTGTGAGACAGCCTGCTCTTCCATAAAAAAAAAAATACGTTGTTAAAGGTCAGGGTACAAAAACTGTTGCCAGACTGAGGTAGCAAACAAATATTGAGTATTGAAGTGACAGAATATTATGAACAGTACAAGTATTTCTTCACTTTGATGATGGTGGTGGACAATACTGTCATGTCCTCATGTCCTTAATAAATATGTGTTTCCCAACTAATAATGACTGCATTGTGTGCTTGCTAAAGCGTTTCAGATTCTCATTGAGTGATCAAATTGAAGCAGATTAAAGGAGCTCGATCCTCTTTTTAGACAACAGGAGACCTCGTTAACATCTTATCAAGGTTAAATAACGCAACTGAATCAAATGGCAGCTCACAAATGTCAAATTAGTTCACAGGATGTGGCCCCTGAGAAATGTGATCAGGGAATTTATTAGGACGTGCTTTGATTAAACTGTTTAATGGTCCCAGGAGGAAACAATTGTAAATTAAAAATTGCAGTAATTACGATTTGGGGCTTTCACAAAGCTGCATTCAGCTTTGGCTCTCCTATGAACTGAGTGAGGATTGAGAGAGTATTTGTTTCTGA
The DNA here is from genome assembly GCA_015106715.1 of Bujurquina vittata. Taxonomy (NCBI): domain Eukaryota; kingdom Metazoa; phylum Chordata; class Actinopteri; order Cichliformes; family Cichlidae; genus Bujurquina; species Bujurquina vittata. The sequence continues at coordinate 2,652 of VUQK01041077.1, forward strand.
CATGCTAGAATCAATTTTAAACAAATGTACAGAGTCACAGTCACAAGGCAACAGTTTGTCTCTCTCATTAGGAGACCCCTCTGGTTTGAAGGGGGTCTAAGTTCGCAGTTAAATTATGGCATTTGAAATAGGTTTTTTTTCCATCTCAAAAGAGAACCTGCTTTCAATAGCTCTCCATTAATTTAATATTTAATGTTAATAAAGTTGGGTAAATGTTAAAAGAATTACCACTGATGGAACGCAGTAAAAAACATGAGACATTGTTACTGTATTGGCTCATCGTCCCTGTCAGGTTATAAACCATCACAGTGTAATTTTACTGCCAATCACATGTGAAACTGGCACTGATGAAAAAGCAACATCCCCGCATGTTTCTAACATCATTTAAGTGTTCTATGAATTTCCTCCCCTCATCAGTTTCCACACGGGCCTGTCCAAGGAAGCTGGATGCAATACAGCTCTGCCCATTTGCATGATTTCTTGGCACAGTGTGCACGGCTTGAAATTGCTACCTCCTTTGAAGATTCTTTTAAAAATTCACTTGACTTGTGTGCAATGAAAGATGGAGGTGGGCAGTGACGGCATGTGTGCTAAAGCCTAATGTTTTCTAAAATGGAGATCATTCCAATTCTCTTTTAACATCCATGGAAGTTTAATGACAGATGCATAATGTAATTATAGAGCTGGGATTTGAGGATCTGGGAATGAAAAAAAAAAAGACTGAGAGGAATTTAATATATCTGAATTTGGCCCTGTGGTATGTTTGCATGTATTTGTCTGCCTCCAGCATGGTGCCATGTACTCCCACTGGCCATCTGTACCTGCTGTTCACGTTTTCTGTTTTGTACAGGTAGAACATGGTAACCAACTCTGTGCTTGCCAACAGAACATGGTTACCTGGCTGGGCTGTGCTTATGGTCAGAAACACACATGCTGGCAAATGTCTTGGTGAGCTTTTAATCAAAACCAGATTCAGCTCACGGAAGGAACTTTTAATGATCTGACTGCAATTCAGCCCTTCATAAAGCCAGCTCACATTTCTCATTGTGTTCTGTTTGGCTTCAGGCAGGTGTCATGTCAGGCAGCTTGCACAGCAGATGACAGATGCTCTCCTTCAGTGAGAAATAATAATGAATCCGTCCTCCACCTGACAGCAAAATTGCCTTGGTCACTGGGCTGTCACATGACTTTCATCCCACACCATATATATTTGCTTAAAAAAATATATATTAAAAAATATATATATATATATCTATACATATATCCATCCATCCATTCACTTCCACTTATCCTTTTCATCGTCATGGCGGTGCTGGAGCCTATCCCAGCTGTCATAGGGCTAGAGGCGGGGTGCACCCTGGACAGGTCTCCAGCCTGTCGCAGGGCTAACACAGACACGGACAAGCATTCACACTCACATTCATGCTCTCATTCACACCTATGGGCAATTTAGATTGGCCAATTAACCTAACCCCAGTAAGTGCATGCCTTTGGACTGTGGGAGGAAACCGGAGCGCCCGGGGGAAACCCATGCAGACACGGGGAGAACACACATACTGTATATACACACATTTTTATATATATATATATAATTGCACATTTTTATATATATATATATATATATATTTGCACATTTTTTATGTAAACACACCAAAAGCAATTACTTGCAAAATCAGCGATCTTCTGTACTTTGCCAAATGAGCAACCGTGTACCAGCTAGTTGCTAATTTTTATCTGCTTGACATTTGGTAAAGCACATTTGGCTCCTAAAAACCATTTTCCCCCTGAAAAATATTTCTGTGCTGTGTGTGGTTATAAATGACATTATGAAAGTGGCTAGATGGATGCTGGGCGCTAACAAACAAAATCAATGAGCTCAAACATAAGCTACAGCTCACAAGAGATGAGGGGAGCTGCAGAATCAGTCAATAACTTTCTCCGGGTTTCTTTTTACATGCAAATTCTTTGATATATGAGAAGTCATGTGGCTAATAAAAAATATTGGTTATAACCAGTTTGACATGTTCATGTTATGTCAATATTGAACATAGTTCAATTTCCTGATTGATCTGTATTACCATTTTTTTTGATCAGTTAATGCTTAGTGCTCGTTTCTGTACTCAGAATGTCTGACTTAGGCCAGTTTTGTGAATTTGAAATTTACCTAATAATTGTTACAGCCAATACGTGATGGATGGAAAATGATAGCTATAGACCGTTCTGTGCATTCTAATGTGAAGTGTGCCTATTTGCTTGTCTCTAATTTCTCAGCTGAATTCTCTTCTTTCGCTCTCTCTGAACAGTGGCGAGTGCACAGAAAGTACACGTCGTGCTGTGCAATATGCACAAGTGAGTGACGGATGAAGAGATCTCTGAAACTGAGAGCAAGAAGCATGAAAATATAATATTGCCTTTATTTTTTTAAATAAATGAAAACAGCGTAATGCATTCAGAAGGAAGAAAGAGAATAACATGTAACAAAAAAAAAAAGAGGAATACATGTTTGGTAGTTGGAGAATTCACCCTGTAACCATACCTGCCTTACCTACTTCCTCATTCAGTTCCCTTGGGTATATATGATTCAAATTCAATGTAATGCTCCTCTCTCCCAGGTCATTCACAGCAATCAACCCTACCTAGTCTTGCCATGCCAACTCTCTTGTGAATTCAAAAGTGATTTATAATGTATGCACATTTATGTACATCTGTATTCCCCACGAGACACTTCACATTTTTTTTTGCCTTTTGTCCTTCAACATTTCATGCGATGCCTGCTATACTGTATGCTTTGAGGGTATCTGAACATGCAACTCTGGAAATAAATTTGTGGATGCAGCACACAAACAGGCTCCACTGTGCATGGTAAATTCACAGGGTCACATCTTCACTGTTCCCTAATGATATAATCCACAAATTATGTAATCATATATTTCAGTCTATTAATGAAAGGATCCCAAGCTTAAATACTGGGCTTCAAAGAAAGACATTACTAAAAAAGCCAATGAAACCGTACGAACAAACTGATTAATCCCCCTCCCCTTATTTTAACTTCATGCTTAGGAAATGCTTTCTTAGTGAAACACAATGTAAAAGCATTTTCCCCTCATCCCCTCATCCCCTCATCGCCATTCCTTATATTTTTAAGACTTCTGCATGACCTTCATATAAAGAACAAAACAGAAAATTAAAATGGTTTGTAGGCTTTTCAAAATCTCCATGCTATAAAATATTCCTCCTCAAACGCAGGGTTTTGAGTGCCACTCCAGCCATGAATGTGCCCACAAAAGGAAGAGGAAGCGGAAGAAGCTGAGCAGGGATGGAGAAGGCTTTGACAGAGTGAAAAGGTCAATGTGAGTGACTGTGCTCAGAAATAGAGGGTCACTGATGGGTTAGTGAGCTTCCGCTATACACTGAGTAACTGAAAAACTCTGACGCACATGCTGTAAAGAAAAAAAGAAAACATGTGTCCAGCAGGTGAGAGCCATGAGGGATTTAGCTCCCTAATTTGCTTAGGTTATGTGTTTTCTTCTCTGTTCTGTTGAAATCTTTATTAATGTGGGCTCAATATTGACACGACTTTTTGTGTGACGCAGAGCTGCACTTCTGGCCAGAAGACTGGGACTGCTCACACACTTTGATTTTCAAATTAAAAGTGTCAGCCCAAGTAAACAACTCTAACACCAGTCAGGAGAGAAGATGTCAATAACAAAGCTACAGCCATTTATTTATTTATATTTAACCAGTCTTGTCTGGCAGCTCAAGCAAGCCAAATTATTGTCTGCATGCTCTGTTGAGCCAGACGCCTTTGCTGTGCAAAGAGCAGCTCCATTGTAGGTTCCTCTGATTAGTTTCTTTGTTTTACTTTCTTTCTTTATTTACATGTCCAAATGGTATGGCCCAACAACACCAGAGCTGAAAGGCAGGAAGGGGCAGAAAAAATGATAGAAGCGCGACAGCACCTGAAAGAGAAGAACACTAACAAATGCATACAATTGTTCGGTTGCTTGTATGTGTGTGCATGCACACGTATGTGTGAGATTTTCTCTGTGTGTGTGTGTGTGTCTTTGTGATGAAACGTACTTGATAATGAGGATGAGAAGCCGCAACAATGACCCCCAGAGCCAGAGACGGCAGAGAAAGACTCAGGAAACCAAAGTCGCCCACAGCTCCTCAAGAACACTGAAGACCCGAAACCACACATCCCGATGATAACCGTGTGCCCAACCCTGCCGAAGGCTCCCAGAACAAGCCGAGGGCAGCACCCCAGAGCCCCATGAACCTGGAATTAAATACCTATGTAGACATGTCTGTTAAACCAGCAGAAGAGGAGAGTAACAAGAAAGCACCAGAAAAAATTGTTGGTGTAGATACAGATCATCTGTTGGAGGATCATTACAGCCATGGAGTGATGTTCTGGTAGCTGTAAAGCTGCCCATTGATGTAAAGTTTGTCGACTGTGATGACAGCCGACAGTCAGCTTCTCTCAGCTCTCAGCCGCGGCTCTTCACCAGCTATTTTGGTTTTAAATGTTCAAATTTCACCACGTCTGGGTCTCCATTTGGTCACTTCCCTCCCAGGCGGTGGACCCGATGGAAGCTGATGGTCTTTACAGTGTCCTCACTTCAGTTGAGTTTGGATAAACTCTTTCACCGTAGTTTCTGGGTCTTTGTCGGCCTTCTCTAATATTCCTGAAAACACAAGCTTTTCCCTCATTCTATAGGCCAGGAGCTCAAAGCTCTTCTAATTTTTTAATTTTCTTCTTAGAGCCGGGTCATTTCCTCGGTGAGGGACTTCACCGTCTCCCTGAGGACATCGTTTTCCACAGCCAGTGTTTCCATCTGCTCCTGGCTGCACTCTACAGACTGCCGCAGAGCCTGAAACATTGTGAAAGATTTCCACTAGGGCCAGGCCTGCATCAAAGCTGGACAGATTTTTATTTATGGACTCCAAAATGTCCACCACAGTGTTGGTTTGTGGAGAGGCCGCCTTCGGGGGGAGTTTCAGGGTGGCGTCTCTTGGTGGACGGAGCTCCTTTGCTGCTGGAGGGAGTCGACATTTCCAGTTTCCCCATGATGACTCATGAGCATAACGCTGTGAACTATCCAGGTCTTCGTCACCGTCCTTGAGAGTGCTGAAGTTAATATAAATATAGCTAAAAATATATTTTTATTACCTTCAAGGCTGTCTAGTATTAAATTGCCACAAAAAATTACTAAAACATTTACAATTAGTGGTGCGCCGAGATTCACCTGAACTCCTGTGTTACTACAGCATGGTGTCACCTCTCAGCCTCTAGCTATAGGCTCTAGCTATAGTCATTTAAATGTTAAGCAGTTATTTGGTAAAGTGGAATCAATCAGTACCTTTTATAGGCTGGTACTTTAAGCTTCAAGCTAGAGTACTCCTAGTGCTGGTCCCAAGCTTGTATAAATGGGAAGGTTGTGTTGGGAAGAGCATCTGGTGTAAAATCTGTGCCAAATCAAAACATGTGGCTCCGTCCACACTGGCGATCCTTTAGGAATAACGGAGAAGCTGAAAGTACCTTGAAGAGTGGAGAGAAAATCAAACACTGTCTATAGCAACAAATCCAGCCTGTTGGCACCTCTGATCACCTTCCCACTACTCTTTTTTTGCTTTGGAATAATAAGCAAAATCAGATTGAGGTTCCTTGAGGAAATGCACATTCCTGAGGTCTTAAGAAAAAACTTTTATAATTCCTGTCTTAAGTGTTTGCAGTCAAAAAGAGGATATTTACAATTCAAATTGAGGGCTTTGTGAGTGGAAAACAAGCTCGGAGGAGATTAGCTGGTTAGAGTTTAACCTGTGTTGAAAGGGATTTGCATTGTGTCATTATTTATTCAACAACAGATGAACTTTTTGAATTATTTTAAATTATATCATTTTAGAAAATACAAAGTGTAACATCAGCTGTGGACACATTGTTGGTGTAATCGGTGTATGCAACCAGAAAAGCGCATCAATTTAACACCTGCTCATGCTTTCCGCCTACAATTACAAGCTATATTTTTTTGAATGTGTATATAGCAATTCATCAAGGTGTCAAGGTTTTAGTCTTTAATACCATTTTATGACCTCTTCTTTATGTCCTCAAAAGCATCTTCTTTGCATAAAAAACAGCACACTCATTTTTTTGTTTCTACACTTTTAACAAATTTTATCTGTTTCCGTGCATGAACATCTCCAGGCTGGTCTGGAGTCGGCAGCGGAGGCAGGAGTGAGCCAAGTTGGCCAGCACCCTGTGCATAAGCAGTGGAACGTGTATGACAAATAACCCACAAGTGCATAAGCTGAGTGTCCCAGCCTGTGTGTGTAGGGGAGTCTGTGTTTACAACGACTAATAGAGAACAGATGTTACAAAGCCACTCATATTTATCCTTGAATTTATTTTTGCAACATCTCACAAACTCCATAATTATTAACAATTTCCTGTTATTTCTTCCTGTCACCATAAAGCAGTTTAATTAAAGTGTGGCCTCATAGATTCACTTCACTGTGATGTTTGCTGAACTAATTGGAACATGGTTCTTCTGTATAATGAGATGCCATTTGATTCTGTTATATTATTAATCCTTGGTAAGATGTTAATAAGGTTTCCTGTTGTCTGATGTCAAAATTAGGCATCTTTAATCTGCTTTCATTTTTATCTCTCATTGAAAATCTGAATGACATTAGGAACCAGGTACAGTTGTTCGTCTCATGTCTCAGGATTGATGCAGGTTAATTATAGAATGAAATAATTCAAACACTTCTAGACCATATTTACTTTATAGGAAGGCTGCAATAGAACACGTAAAGGCTTCCCTACCACCCAATCAAAGGAATGAAGACATCTGATGAGTGTAGGAGAAGATTAAAAGGAAAAAGCTCAGACAAAGAGATGAGCCGTGACAGCTCTATAAGACAAAGAAGAGCTGGAGGTCTCTGCCCTTGAAGTGAACTTTAGCTTGTATCCCTGGAGGTCTGAGCCACTGCACAATAGGTTGGAATGCAGGACCACATCAGCTGTGACTGAAAGGCCATAGGTCCCTTTTCCTTAAGGAATCAAACCTAAATGGTTTATTAATAAACACTAAAGGTCATCTAAGAGCATTGTAGCAGCTGTGCTAGAAAAGAGAATTGTTCTGTATATTGAAGTGAAAATGCAGTTCCTGCCTTGACATTTTTCTGTTTACACTGTTTCACAAAAAAAAATGTGAAGAAATATGCCACATATTACATACCTGCGCTGCAGTAAACGTTGAGGTGGATAGAACTGGTCTTAATTAAAATTTGAGATTGGTGAATGTAAAAAAATGTCTCAACAAAATGCAAACATGCAATTCTGAGTAATTTAACAAAACATTTAGCTTTGCTGGATCCTTCTGCATTCAGATGAAAATCAAATTAACTATAAAACAAAGTACAAAAACATAACGTCAAGATACTTTTAGGTACAAGTTTTCTTTCTTTGTTAATTCTCAAACTTAAATGGAAAAAAAAAGCAAATGGACTGCTGTAATTTGGCAAGAACCAAATCTATTTTATGTGTGGCAGTGAGAGAAGCATAGGTGCAATTAATAATGTTAATGATGGCTGCAAGGCTGTAGTTAATTTCAGTGTTAAAGCGCACTCTGGGACTGTCGCATTGCAACTACCATCTGATATGGATTACTTGAACACCTAAATGGGATGGAAGCATTGGCAATCTTTTTTGCCTGCTATTTTACACGACAATGGCTTTGTTAAAGTGATGGCATTCAGTCATTAGGTCACTTAAAGGTCACTTCAAAGTGAATGTTTCTTCATTCTTCCAATCCTACAATACAACTTTGCAGCTACATTTACATAGGTACTTTAATAATTAGCAGAGTCACTTACTATATGCAGTTATAGAAACAAATTCAAACACCAGACTTTTAAAGTAAACTGATCAGACAGTTAATAAAAGGTAGTTTAAAAGCTCAACTGTTTGAAGCGCAGTGCATTTGCTGTTAGATCCAGTCTCCCTGTCAGGGATAGTATATCTATGTAACATCAGAGGCGCCAACTAACAGATTATATCACGTTAGTCTTAATAAGACCTGTCACAGACTCTAACTTCATTAATAATCATTAAGTGGATTTTTTTAACAGTTCAATCTGTAAAACTGTAAAAAAAAGCGAGTTAGGGAAAGCTCACAATACATTAAAGGTGTTCGGTGAAGTTGGAGACGTCTGTGTGTGCTTCTGGCATTTAAAAGAACACAAACATCGCACTGTAATGTTTATGGACCAGTATCGGTGCTGAAATGTAGAAAAAAGCAAGATGTTCTGACTTTGTTCTGCAAGCAGAGTTTAGTCTGAGCGGTGAGTAGAGACCATGAGACAGAAATGAAAGTGGGCGTCATGAAAGTTTTTTCTCCTTATGGTAATGCACCTTTGGGTATTTTCCAAAATAATCATATTTTAGTGAGCTGAGCAACTCAAAATACAAAAGAGATGTGCACAGTGTTAGTACTGATGATACTACATACACTTCAGAAACTGATATATAAATTTAACTGTCAGTAAGATTTTGTCATTTTGACACTTTGCACCAAGGGTAAACATGACCACGGTGCACATTCATAAATGAAACCAGCACCTTGAGATGCTTTTAGGCTAAGGAAAAGAGGCCCATGTTGGAAAGTGGCCATTATCACGTGGTGAAAATGTCCTACTGAACTATATTTGAAAGTAAAAGCAATATGTTGTCTTTATATTTGCCTGTACTACTGTTTACTGTGGGTAACATAAGAAACTGTATATACAGTTCTGTGAGAAAGCCCACTTCTCAGTTCTCTCTATTATTGCAGTCTTGGCAGGTTTGTATTGGCAAAGAAAGCATGTGAGAACAGTTGTATCGTGTGGAAGTGTGACATCAACATGTCAGGCAGAAGAAGCTTTGTCAGTGCATTGATTCATAAACTGTTGCTGGATGTGCATCCATCCATCCATAAGTCAAAACTTCATTTTCAAAAGGCAGAGACGAACAGGCTTGTGGGATCATACGTTTCTATCCATACTCATTCCCACAGCAAACTCAGGATTTCCATTAGGATAGGATAGGAACTGGAATTTGTGCAGATATTGTTAACTGTAAAAATACCGGCTCTGTTGCAGAGTAATTAGTGATTAGTGTAACTAGTTTCTTTCTAAAAGGACTAAACAGGCAAAATACAGTACAATTAATTTAATTAAATTAAATTTTATTTATGCAGCATCAAATCACAACAAACAATCGCCTTAAGGTGCTGTGTATTGTAAGGTAAAGATCCTACAATAATAGCCTACAGAGAAAACCCAACAGTAAAAACAACCCTCTATGAGCAAGCACTTGGCGATAGTGGGAAGGAAAAACTCCCTTTTAACAGGAAGAAACCTCCAGCAGAACCAGCTCAGGGAGGGGCAGTCATCTGCCACGACTGGTTGGGGCTGAAGGGAGAGAGAGGGTTAGGGTTAGGGCATGCTGTAGAAGAGAGCCAGAGATTAATAATAAATGGTTAAATACAGATTGTAGCATAAACAAAGTAAATAAAGTGAATGAAAAGAAACGGTGCATTATGGGACACCCCCCCAGCACTCTAGACCTATATATATATATACATAGACCTATAGCAGCATAACTAAGGGATGGTTCAGGATCACCTGATCCAGCCCTAACTATAAGCTCTATCAAAAAGGAAAGTTTTAAGCCTAATCTTAAAAATAGAGAGGGTGTCTGTCTCTCGAATCAAAGCTGGGAGCTGGTTCCACAGAAGAGGGGCCTGAAAGCTGAAGGCTCTGCCTCCCATTCTACTCTGAAGTATCCTAGGAACAGCAAGTAATCCAGCAGTCTAAGAGCGAAGTGCTCTACTGGGGTGATACAGTACTATGAGGTCTTTAATATAAGATGGTGCCTGATTATTCAAAGCCTTGTACGTGAGGAGAAGGATTTTAACAGGGAGCCAA
>VUQK01041080.1:0-11342 GCA_015106715.1 Bujurquina vittata
TCCCTAAGACACAGAGGAGAGGAAACCTTCTTCGAGCAGCTGGCCTCTCCAGCTTTTATTGACATCCGCATACAAAAGAAGTCACATGACCACAGGTACTTCCGGTTACAGTGTACAGTAAAACACTCCCAGTCCCCATATATGGATGTAACCTCACGTGACCTAAAGGTTCACACTTATGTGATAGCTCTTCATATGCATATGAGGTTGGGGGTGTCCTCCATTTTAACAATGAGGAGTTTCTCTGTGTTCCTGTGTGGCTGGGACAGCCTGTGATAATAATCAGTATTCCTTCGAAAGCTCCTTTAATATTATCACAAGCTTGTCCCCATCCAAGTGAAACCAAACCAACAGGATTACACACGAAACAACTCATACAAATAGAAGATATGATAACACACAATGAAAGTTCATACAATAATTCCAAAACATGATCTACTAATTTACTGCACATTTTTTCTTAAAAACTGCCAAACAATAAAAATGGCTGTGATGGAATTTGGGGATATTAACTCTCTAATTTAGTGAGGTCTCATTTTATGTGGTGGCCTGAAAAATGACTCATCGGCCTTGAGTACATAGACTCTGTCTACTGATGGTGCTGGGGGTTTTGCTACTGTATATAATGGGTCACAAGGACAGTCCAGCAGCTTGTAAATAGGACAGACATTCTGTCTTTCTCGATCTGTCGTGGAATTGCTTTACTAAAGCCTGAACCTGCCTGCTGTAAAATGTTCTCACCGGCTCGCCTTGATATCAAGTGATAATTCCACAATAAATATCCACAGTATATTTTGTACTATTTATCTGCATGGCGCAGTGGATAGGCGCTCACCTTGCAACCGGAGGGTCGCTGGTTTGAGTCTTAGATACTTAGGGTAGGGATGCAGAGCAACCAGTAAACTGACAGGTTCACTTTTAGGCTCAGCTCTCTCTTCACTACGACAAGCTGGTGCAGCATCCGCATTACTGCAGCCCCAGTCTCTCAATCGCCTGCTCCCTTCTTCCCTCATAAAGAAGACCCAGAGATACTTAATAACCCTTTAACAGCAGGCAATTGCCGCTATTGCACCTGTTACCTGCCCTTACTTGCTGTGAACAGCTGGTTAACACCGAATGTGAATTATGTGACAATTTGTCCTATCGGAAAAATTCAAACGGTTTCTGAAAACTGAGAAATTGCACTACACACCCAACATGGGGATATTGCAGTAATTGTTGCTGGAAGTCAGCGAATGCCGGCACTTTTGAAGTTAACAGGTAAAACTCCTCCACTTGGAGCAGCAACTTGTCCGTGACCCAGAATGGGCACTCCACCCTTTTCTGGCAGAGGATCAAGGCCTCAGAACTGAAGGTGCTATTTCTCATACACGCGACTTCAGACTCGACTGCCATCTCCTCCAGTGCAAGCCGAAGGCTACCACCGGATGAACCCAACTGGACCAAAACGCAGAGAGAGATTCTGAGATCACCACGGCCTTCTGACACTTGCCTATGCCTAGTGCCAAAATTATGAACAAAATTGGTGACAAAGGGAAGACCTGGTGGAATCCAACACCCACATAATGTTGCAGAGGCATGCCAACCGAGACAGCCCTGCAACATCCAGAGCTTTCAGGAACAAGTTTCATCCACCTCAGGGTCCCTGCCACCAAGGAGTTGTTTAACTACCTCAGTTACCTTACCCTCAGTGGTGGGAAAGTCATCCCTCTTCTCATCCCCAGACTCTGCTTCCACAACAGAAGACGTGTCAGTGGGATTAAGGAGGTCCTTAAAGTAATCCTTCCATTGCCCGACTATGTCCTTAGTTGAAGTCACCCCGTGTGCACTATACACCATGTGAGTAGATCACCATTTTCCTTCCCGAGGAGCCTGATTATTTGCCAGAATTGCTTCAAGGCTGTTCACAAGTCTTTCTCCATGTCCTCACTACATTTCTCACACACCCAAGTATTTGCTTCAGCCACCTTCCAAGTTGTGCTCTGCTTAACCTGCTGTTAACCATCAGCTGCCTTCAAAGTCCCAAAAGCTAACCAATCCTGATAGGACTCCTTCTTTAGCTTGATGACTCCCTTCACCTCTGATGTCCACCATCTGGTTCAGGGATTACCATAACGAAAGGCACCAACCACCTTGCAGCTCTGTGCAGCACCCTCAACAATGAAGGTTTGGTTACTCTCACTTTCAGCCATTAGCTCCGTTTCCTTCCCCACAAGAGAGATGACGTTCCATGTCCCAATAGCCAGCCTTCATAGCTGGGGATTGCGCAAGCCCTATGGCACTTCCTACTGGTAATAGGCCTACAGGAGGGGGGACCTATGTCTCCTCTTAGGGCTGCACCAAGCTGAGCTCCACAGACTAAAGCCCGACCACCAGACACTCTCCCTTGACCACCTTCCCCAGGCCTGGCATTAGGTTGAGGCTCCAGAAACCCTTTACCAGGCAGGGTAACCTGTTCCCATGATCTTCCTTCTTAAAAAGATCATCTGAATTGCTCTTCATCTGGCCTCTCATCCAGAACCAATTTGGCAAAAGGCCCCGGACAGCATCCTGGGATCACTGGGACACAAACCCATCCAGCACAAAGGCCCCCTTGGCACAGTGCCGGTGTCAAGTGCTCACACTATTCAGTGCTTTTTCCACCATATACTCACTGAGTGCTTCTGGCAACAGTTACCATAATAATCCTACATTGGATCTGAAGTGCAATTTCTTAGCTCTCAGAAACCGTTGTCATGTAATTACAGTCATTCAAAGTGTATTTGAGTAGACGCCTCAGCAGTGATAGGCTTGGTGTTAACCAGCTGTTCACAGTTAAGTAAGAGCAGGTAAAAGGTGCATCAGCAGCAATCACCCGCTGTGAAAGGGTACTTCGGCTTCCATTTCCAGACGTGGAAGCGGCCAAACTCATACATAAAGGATCAGCTCAGAAAGCAGTGGAAATGCAGGCCCGTTCTTAAGCAGTTTTCCAGGTCCTTGGAACCGGCACCAGCACTGCCACGAGCACCAGAACCTCTTCAGTGGAAACGTGGTAGATGAGGTTGCAGTTCTCATAATTTAAGTCATAATTATAAGACACTGAAGTTATAATGAGAAGATAAGGCCTCTAGAGACACATCTGACAACATTTAGGTTTCATAATCTGGAAACGTTTGTACTTCCCTTCACAAATCACTGACCCTAGAAGGTCTCTAAATATCTTTCCAGCTTTACTGAGGTCTGCAAATAACTGTCATGCACATCTGCAGAGTCACATTATTTGTTTTGGTATGTTTTAAAGTCTTACTCTTCACTGTGTTTTTCAATCAAATGAAATGGTAACAGATGTGTGGTAAACAGTGCTGGGGAAATGTATTATGTAATCTATTACATATTACATGTTAGCTCTTTTAAAAAGTAGTGCATTATGTTATCTACTTACTCCTTGTAGAAATTAATTAGGGTACTTATCTTTAAGAGCTTGAAAAAAAGGCCGATTGGACTTTCTTGAAGCTTTTTCACCTCCTTAACTTTGGTTTGATTTTGGTATTTGTGTTTAGAGGCCGCATTATTCCCTTCTCCTTTCTGTGTCATCCCTGAATTTGTTCATTTATGTCAGTATTTATTTTCACCACTGATGTCTCCTCATTTTAATAATAATCATTTGTTCATTTCCTGTTTGTTTATTGAATTTTGTGTCTTGCTTTGAGTTTTCCTTCCTCCCTGTCTGATTGTCTGTATCTGTGTCTCATTTCCTCGGCCGTCTCCACTTCCCTAATCACACATCTCTGTATAAACATCCCTGTTTTTATGTTTATGCCCATTTTTATGTTTTTATCTATTTTGTTTATGTATCTAACTGTCAATCTATCTGTTGTTGTCTTTGTTGGATTGTCTCTGTTTTACTTTCTGGTAACATCAAGTAAGTTACTGTGATCTTAGTTGGCTTCTTTTGCAGTTTTTCACCTTTGTTGTTCTAGTGGACTTTGGTTATCATTTTCAAATAAAGCTTCCTTTCTGTTCTTTCCTCAGAGCTCTGGTCTGGGTTTCAGTCTGCTCTTGAACTGGACTTTAACAAGAACATTATTTTTTTGATTTGATTATGATTTCCAACAGATTGTCTGGGGTATAATTTGCCCTCTTTTAATGACCCCCGCAGTGGCATCTTCTAATATCTGAGGAAAACTGCAATTAACTTGTAGTTTTGTAATTTTGTAATCTGGAAATTAACAAGGCAGTGCAGATGATCGCATAAATTAAACTGAGCCTTTATTTATAATCGATTCTATCATGGAATTATGTCTAATTATTTTTATGATGACTTTATGAAAATGACTGGAGGTAAAATGGATATAGAGCAATGTTTGAATCATCCATTTCTGTGAGGAAGGTGAAAAAAAACTTCTTTTTTTTCATTCAAATGTGAGATTCATAGACTTTTATCATTCAGAATCATTTGTTTTAACTTCGTTTTTTGAAACTTTTGGTGGTGAGTGATATCAGTTGGCTTTATTAGAAAAAATCCTAAAAGTAAACAAACCACTTTTATGGATGCAGTTTAATGAAAGGGGAATTTCCACAGGGGAATTTCTGCCTCCGATAAGCAAATGTATTGTTCCAAATAAACAATATAGTGGCTTATTTTGTAATCAGCACAAGTTATGTGCTGATTATAATTATAATTACTATAATTACTTCATTTCTTTAAGTGCATTTGTAATCCCTTTCTTGCAAGTAGACTGATTGATCATAGACCCGTGAGCCAAATGTAAGTGTTATCTAAAATTACTCATGTAGTAAAAATATATATATAGACACAGAAATTGGTATAGGTAGTGCCACACAGTGTATGCATAGCATAAGGAATGCAACTATTTTATTTATATAGCAGGAACTCTCACAGCTCCTGCTTTCTTTTCAACTGTTATTATACCTTCTGTCTACTCTGTGACCACAACCAGGTACACCAAGATGAACACTGCCACAAACATCTACATCTTCAATCTTGCTCTTGCTGACGCCTTGGCCACCAGCACGTTGCCCTTCCAGAGCGCCAAATACCTCATGAACACCTGGCCATTTGGGGATGTCCTCTGTAAGCTCATTATTGCCATCGACTACTACAACATGTTCACGAGTATCTTCACCCTCACAATGATGAGCGTAGATCGCTACATCGCTGTGTGCCACCCGGTCAGGGCACTGGAGTTTCGGACGCCTGCTAAGGCCAAGTTGATCAACATACTCATCTGGGTCCTTTCCTCGGCGATTGGTGTGCCTGTCATGATCATGGCTGTGACCAAAGTGGCAGACAGTGGTGAGATGCGCTTTTTCTTTTCCTTTTATCTTCTGGTGTTATTTTAAGTAAATTTTGAATAGCAGTGACATCTAAAAAAGCTGAAAGCATGACTAAATGCAGGGAAGCAACAACTTCAATAAGATATAAATTTATTGAGCTGTTCAGACTTAAAAAAGAACTACTTTGACATCCATGTACTGCCAGTTAATAGTGTTTTGGCAACAGGAGAAAAGACTGTATATGTACAGCAATTTATTGACAATCATGAGTGGAAAAACATGCTAAACATGAGCACCCAATTTGCTTTTCATCATAGATTGCTCTGTTTGATGGTGGCGTGGTGGTGGAGTGGTTAGCACTGTCACCTCACACCAAACGGTCATGTTCAGAGACCTCTCTGGCGCAGTTTTGTCCAGTGTTGAAATGTGCCTGGATCTGGTTTCCTCACACAGTCAAAAGGCTGGCTTGTTCAGTTATTTGGCAACTGTGAATGAACTGCGCATTGGAGGTTCATAAAGGACGGGGGGTTTTAAGGGATGCTTTAAGTGGGCAGTAAGGCTAGAAATAGCTTCTACATATGCCAGTTCATTTCCATATTTAACTGTAACCATGAGTTTTACCTAACCTTAACTACTGTAAGGGTGTGCCTAAAGTACAAATCACTGCTGTGTCTGATTACGTCTGGAAATTTCAAAAGGCCGTCGTGGTTGACGAGCTGTGTGAGGTGACAGAAAGCAAAGTTTAGCTTTTGCGTCAAGTTTGTCTATTACTGGGTGAACAGCTGAGTGCAACGCTATGAAAACCTTCCCTGACTGACTGTCGTTCTCCATTGTGCTCCACGGCCTCCGCTGTAGCATTTTGGGGTTGAAACCTTTGTTTGCTGGTCAGGTGTTTTACAGATGCTGCTTGATACCTAACCCTACATTCAAAATCAAAATGCAACTCTTCTTTCTTTTCAGGTAAAACCACGTGCATGTTAAAGTTCCCTGAGCCTGACTGGTACTGGGACACTGTGACTAAGATCTGCGTGTTTATCTTTGCTTTTGTCGTCCCCGTGATGGTCATCACCATATGCTACGGTCTGATGATCCTGCGTCTGAGGAGTGTTCGTCTGCTCTCGGGCTCCAAGGAGAAAGACCGCAACATGCGCCGCATCACCCGCATGGTCCTGGTGGTAGTGGCAGCCTTCATCATCTGCTGGACCCCCATTCACATATTTATCATTGTGAAGACAATGGTGGAGATTGACAGCAGGAGTCCCTTTGTGATAGCCAGTTGGCATCTGTGCATTGCTTTGGGCTACACCAACAGCAGCCTCAACCCTGTCCTCTATGCGTTTTTGGATGAAAATTTCAAACGATGCTTCAGAGATTTCTGCCTCCCCTGTCGGACCCGCGTGGAGCAGAACACTCTGACCAGAGGCCCCAACACCACCAGGGAGCCAGTGTCCATCTGCGCTGCAACACAAGCGGGAAAGAAGCCGGCATGACTAGGCATGGACCGGGTCCCCCACTGCGCTTCATCAAGGAGGATCCAACAAGATCTGCAATCAGAAGTCACCCAAATCTCCACAACAGAGTTTTAAGAGACCTTTTCAAATAAAGAATCGACACAGTCACGTTGCAGACACAAGAGACATTCAAAGGAATAACTAAAGTTAATGGAAAAGAAAATTTACTCTGATCTTACATTTCTATTAAAGTTATCATCTTTTTTTTCCTCAAAGCGATGCATCACAAAGGCGCTGAGAGGAGAATGATGCTGATGGCCTAAAATGTTAAAGCACGATAATAAAACAGTTCATTACTTAGAGAATGAAAGATGAACTTTTTGGTGATTGAAAAAGGGCAAAGGAATGCCTGAAGCAGTCTGTCTTATCAAGCAAACGAATGCGTCATTCACATTTATCTTGGTACTATAACAGAGTCAAAAATGTGCAACAAAAGCCAAAAGTTTTAAACAACGGCCTTTTTAAAACTTTGCAACTTCATCTGAGAAATATTTGCATGTGCATCAAAAGACACAATGAGATTTTCCTGAGAACTTTGAAGAAGACTTTTTCCATTTGTGTATTTGACATTGTCTCACACTAAATGAGCCTTATAGAGGAGACTCACAAAACTCACACCCACCGACAGCTGGATAATAAATTTCAGCTTAGTTTGTTGCACAACAAGGTCAGCGACTTCCTACATGGAGACGCAGGGAATTCTTGTTTGGTATTCTGTGTGAATCAACTGATGTTTGGGGGATTTTTATTTTTACCCCGTTCGCTTGTTTCTTTTAAAAAGCGACACTTGCTCTGTGCTGAAAAACAAATTTGTACTCAGTGGATTTGAAAAGGTCTCACACATGAGACATGAAACCAGAAAGAAGCCCACTTTGTGGGTTTTTGTGCATCGCACCACTTGTGCTTGGATTTCCTACTTGACTCTTTGTAGTGAGCCTGTGTGCAGAATCACTAAACAATGATGAACCTGCCACAGAAGAACACTGTTGGCCGCCACAACACTTCACTCCTGTTATCGGTTTATTGTTTGGACTGTGCGTGACATCTTAGAGACATCCATCCTGATGTCAAACAAACTGCTCCAAGAATTATTATGATTATTGATCTGCATTTTAAATAAGAAAAATGTCTGTCACACTGAACACATTTAAGACGGCATTAGCCAGAGCTAAATCATCTGCGGTAATTTATGTACTCTGACAGAGCTTGACATGAATCAAATTGGAGGCATCCATCAATGGATTGGGTGAACGTTGTAAACATTTCAGCTTTGCATACCAGAAGAGTTATGTCAGAGATGATAATCCAGAGTTTATCTGAATTTGCTCTCATCAGACGGTCACAGTTGTTTTGATTGAAAAGCCCAGTTGATAAATGTGGTTAATGTAGACAGATAAAAACACATCCGAGCAGAGTTTAAATCAAAAGATGGGAAAAAAAGAGAAAATGAATGAAAGAAACATGTAAATTTGTAGATAATATTAAGATTTTACATTACAACAACTTCAGCCACAGATAGAATGACCTTGAGGTGCGTCTTTGGTTCTGTATGTTTTCTTTACACTTTGGATCTCGATATTTCATCACCTTGCTTTTGATCTATATGGCTCAAAATACAGTGTTAAAAAAACATAAAGGAACACTTTACAAACACATCAGAGCTCAGTGGGAAAAAAAATCATGCTGGATATCTATACTCATATGGAGTGTGTAATGTGGTAGGAATGCCACATTGTTTGATGGAAATTAAAATGATCAACCTACAGAGGGCTGAATTTAAACACACCATGAAAAGGAAAGTGAAAAAATGTTGCAGCAGGCTAATCCATTTACTAAAAATGGTACTCAGTTTGTGCAAGCTCCATGTGCTTGGATACATATCCCAGAAATTTAACTAACTTGATGCTATACTCTGATTAAAAAGTGTTCCTTTAATTTTTATTTTTTTCAGTATATTTAAGAACAAAACAAAGAAGAAAGAGAAGCAAAGATGAGTCTTTACAATTTTCTTGGACGTGAGTTTGTGTTCCTTTTACAAATTCAGTAATTTGCTTTTGGATTGTTGCAGATTTCCTCACAGAAACATGGACTAAAAAAATAAAGCCAGGCGATACTGGTTTCAGCAGGAGATGAACATTTGTTATAGTGTAATATATTCTTGTATATTTTCCTACAGTGGTGGTGTTGATTTAAAGTGTAATGTGGCGTATGTACCTGCTCTGCTTAGCCATATCCAAGTGCCGCATCCGTCTGGTGTGCAGAATATCTCTGAGCTGCTGTTACTTTTGCAAAACCGAGGATAGAATGTACAGAATCAGGTATCCAAAAAGATGACGAGTGTGTAAGTTACTGTTTTAATAAAATCAACAATTACTTCTAAAACATGGATGGGGGAAAAAAAAGCATGAATCATGTAAATTCAGGGTATGATCCAAGGTAAAAATGTGTGTGCATGATTTTCATTTTGTTACCACAGAATATACACTGTACGAGCAGAATTAGCCTTGTCATGCTTTCCATAGCTGGATGCAGGTAGTTACAAAAGAAATATTTTCTCTGTGTGAGTCCAAAACAAACAATCAGTAATATTTCACCACCTTTAATTTACGTGTCCATTCTCATCAACTAATATTGCCTTAATAGATGTGGAGACTTCAAGCTTTACCAGGGAGCTGTGTGGTGCTCAGGCAGTTAAACTGAACATCTGGCCAGCTTCAGAGGGGTATACCATGAAGTAAGATCAATGCCAAAGCAAAGCTTTCATTGTGTTAGTGCACAAAACCAATCAAAATATTTTAACATAATTATTTTTACACCGTTGATTATTCCTAATTTCACGACTGCACATTAGAGCTCTGAAATTTTGAACCTGATGTGTTTAAACATTAAAGGTTACTGTTCCACAGTCCACTAAAGTAGACATGGAAATCGCCTTAGTTTGTTCTCCTTGGCTGCTTTTTATAACTTCATGCTGTGGAATTAAATGTCAAAATAAACCATGTTGATGAAGCGGTCAGGCAACACGTCATCATAATCAATCATTCAAACTTTTAATAATGTACTTCTGCCACACATACATGAGCAGAGCTTTTGCTTTTGATAATAGCTGACAAAGCTACAGTATATTTAAGAAAAACAAATACTTCACATACTAAAAACAGCTCAAGAAAAGACATTAATTCCCTAATTTTTCACATTCTTTACTCTGTTTAGGGTAAAGAATGGGGTTTAGTTTGGTTGTGTCCTTTGATATGAAATTTTCGCAATTTGGCTTAAAAGACTTTCTGAAACAGTCATTGTTTAGCATATGGGTAAAATGAAGGCTAACCCTAAATGATTTGGTGATGATGAAGGGGAATGCTAAGCCTCAAATAATGCTTTAATCAGTGATAGGATAGCCTTGGGGTGCAGTAACTACTGTAACTTCCCAGCACTGGAGCTCAACTGACGTGGGCAATGTCATGACAGATGACTGTCTCCCCTGTTTGTCTCCATCGCTCTCTGCATGTCTCAGGCCTTACCCGCATGGTATTTTTATAAGCATAGCTGTTTTTATGCATTTTGGCCTGTTGTCCACATGTATTTGGCATTTCAGGTCACTTAGAGCAGAGCCTTTGAAAAACTCCTTCCAGGGTGAAGATTTTCAGTCTGGTTCTGCATTTACACGCTGACAAGAAAAAACAAGATTTGTCTTGCAGTGTTAGGGTCCTACTTCAAAATGTTTTTCAAGCATGCTGGACACCCCTAATTTGCATAAGGTAGAAAATATTTCATTTTTTTGCAAATAAGAAGTGTCTCTCATAATGGATCAGGATCTTATGATGCAAAATATGTTTTATTGTTACATAAACTGGTTTCTCAGAAAGACACACAGGATGTCGTTTGGCATTAGTGCAGTCGTGCCTACTGTGAGACAGGCGTCAGCACCAGTGAGCTCCTTGTCAACACATTTACATGCACTGTCTACCATTAACCATTACATGTGATTTGCCAACATGCAAATGTGAACTATGATAACCAAAATGCTTTAAAACAAAATGTGAATGTTTCTGATAATTTTTCATTCCTATACCTTGATTTTTTTTTGTTACTGTTTTAAGGCAAAATTATTTCCTCTGAGCATCCAATATTGCCACAGCCAATGCAGTGAA
This sequence comes from Bujurquina vittata, assembly GCA_015106715.1. Taxonomy (NCBI): domain Eukaryota; kingdom Metazoa; phylum Chordata; class Actinopteri; order Cichliformes; family Cichlidae; genus Bujurquina; species Bujurquina vittata. Next base: position 10,940 of record VUQK01041080.1, read on the forward strand.
GCATCAAAGCAAAAGAACACATTAACAGTATCTGTGGGATGCCAGGGTTTTTGACAATATTGCAATATTTGACACCTGGTCAAAGAATTCCTAATCCAGTGGATTCTTGGACACGTGAAGATACAAGAGATCATATCAGGACATGATCGATCTAACCACTCCTGAATCCCATCAGAGAGAGCAAAAAACCATGCAGTAAATTTGTGGTCAGACGTTTACATACACATGGGCATGAATGTCTTTGAGCTGTGGAATGATTATCGAGCATACATCATTAATGACTTTAAAAAAACAGAATTGAGTGCTCATATTTGAATGTATCTTTCTCTCTAATCCAGGCAGGGTCAAAAGTATATATACTGGGTCATATATCTCTATCTAGCTATCTGTCATATATATTATA
>VUQK01041081.1:0-13409 GCA_015106715.1 Bujurquina vittata
CTCTCCTCTCCTCTCCTCTCCTCTCCTCTCCTCACCGTGGGGACCCATCATTACCTGCTGATTACAGAGCTGTCATTCCTGACAAGCTTGCTGATTGGAATGAGTGTGGGTGTGTGTGCTCACTCATATGGCTTGCTCCTGCCCATGTGTAATGCCCTTTGTGCGTGCACGTTTCCCTCAGTCTACGCATGTGCCTTTACCCATCTGTGTGGGCACCTGGGATGGGTGTATGTGTGCAACTATCCCTCACTCTGATTATGATTGCAGTGTGAGTGCAAGGTGGTGCTCGGCAAGAGAAGGGGAAAGGAGAGGAAGTCAGTCTTTTGTTCTAACCGCACTGGAACAGACAGCTTGCATTGTGTTGTCTACTTTTTATTTCAAGTCTTTCATGTCAGTATTCAGTATTAAATTATAAAATTTGCTGCTTCGGTGTTCGATTGATTTGATGTTTTTTCAGCATACTGTTGAGTAGCACAACCTTAGATGGTAACTAGTAGAAAAGCTATGCCATACCTGTGCACAAAGAAATGTACAGGGTGTAGTTCACGTGGTAGTACAAAGGTTGAATGTAAATGCAGCATTAAGTATCTCGTACCGGGGTGCCACACATTCCTGAGGCATTAGTGTGTGCCACAGCAAGGTCATTAAAAAGTGCCAGTGAAAGGAAGTGGCCTGATTGGTTGTTTGACCTTTAAAGGGTAATTGCCACTTTTAAAAACTAATAAAGATTCTGTGAGGCTGAAAGGAAGCAAACCCATTTTACAGGAAACAATAACCCCAAACAATAAATGTATGTTTCTCCATAAAAACATGGGACACGTTATTGGGAAATGGCTCTTAAAGGGAATCAAAGTGAAAACTGCAGCTTTTTTTTTTATTTCTGTCTCTGTCCCCTCACCTTTAGCTCTTAAATATTTCAATCATATAAAGTCATCCTCCTGTATGTTGTAAAGTGCAATGTTCTTATTAATAGCAGAGGTTGCTGCGTTTTGTAAAAGTTAACCCTTGAAATACTTTTGATTGTTAAAAGACTGTTTCTTCAAAGCCTAATATCCAATTTTTCAGAGTGCTAAAAAGGAATGGGAGATTTAAGTAAAAAACTTATGACACTTTTACTGGCTCTGAGTTAAAAGGTGCCCTCTATTCAGCTAGCATGAAAGTCCAACTTTGAACAGCAGCATTTTGGAATATAGATTACTCTCAGTGCCCAGACCATTGTCACTTCAAAGCCTCTTGTGCTCACAAGCCTCAGAAATGGCTACTCGTAAAAGAGGAATAAAAATGGAGCAATATGAGACTGTAACCAGGGATAGTGATGGCCTGAAACCTGAAGAGGAGGACAGACTAGATAAAGGAATTAATAGAATTAGTCAGAGCGCTATAAGGCACCTGAACTCCTGAAGACCACTATTATATACAACTCAGAGAGCATGAAAAAAATAAATAAATGGAGAAGCAAAGAAAATGGAGTGAGGTCAAATGAGACATTGAGAGGAGCAGATAAGATAATAGCAAACTCGTTAAGCTTTAGTGAACAGGACAGACGAGAACAAAGAAGGGCAGGAGTTGTAAAGGCTGAAATAAAAACATACACAGCAGAAGAAAACATCCAATATTTCTAAAAGTAAAAAAGTAAAAAAAATATAGAAAGAAGTGAAACTAAATAGCTGAATGAGAGAGAAATGTTCAGAGAGCGCTGGCTGACAGTTGTGTTGTCCATGGATGGTATAAGTCTTCAATGACAGTGCAGTAATTACCACCTACGTGTTTCTCCTTAAATGTGCCCATGACAAACATCATGACAGACCACTGACACTGTCATCACCGGAGTGAGTAGCAGGCACCCTGAGGTGGTGATTCAACATCATTAGTGAACATGACTGGCTGTGGGCATTAGAGACGCAACATTACACTACACCATGCCTGGTACTAATGATGTGGAAAACTAGATACCATCTCTTCACTTGCCATCCTTCACTCACCGAATCCTTTGGAGGAAAAAAAGTGGAAACCTTGCAGGAAAACTGTAGACAGAAGAGAGAGATGTGTTTTCTATATGTCATGCTTTTGTGTTGTTATTTGTGTGTTCAAGAGTGTGTAAACTACATGTGAGATGAGACCAAAAGGAAGAAAAGCAACACATAATTTATGGATGGATGGCAAAAGCCCATATTTAACAGTCTGTTCCTGCTTCTTTCTTAATCGTAGTACATCTCACACACAGGTAGCCACCCGCCGCAGGTTTGCATTTGGAAGTAAGCTGGCTGTCTGCTAGATCTGCCACTAGATGTAACATCGGGAAATAGGTAAAATGGTGGAAAATCCTATTTTCTAAAAGGCATCACAGCAGGGCTCACTTATCTGTGAGGACTGATAGAGCAAATGCATTTGAAGGTGTGCATTTGTGTGTTTGTGCGAGTCTGTCTGGGTAAGTTCTATGCTATTCCAAGCTAAAGACACCTTGTCTGTGTGCGTGTGTGTGTGTGTCTGTCCCAGGGTGTGTGTGCATGCACGTGTGCAGAGGAGCATGCCATAGCAGCCCACAGTGAGCATTCCCGCATCCAGGCTATCATCATCTCACCTCCTGCTATTATTACCACTTCTGACAGCCCACTCCTGACTAAATTAATTTCCCCCCTTTCCAAGTGCTCATCCCCCCTGCTCAAATCTCTCCCATCTGCCATCACCACCCTGACCAACGCATTTTTCTGGCATTTGTACTCATCCACTTTCATTTTTTTCTGTTCTCCCTTTTCCTCTGTGTCTGACAATGCAAGGAAAAGCCGGTTTTCCACTCCATTTTATTCATTTATACCTCCTAAGAGGTTGCTGTGCCTTACTGAGATGTGTCTACATCGAGAATCTAACTTCTGCTGGACATACTCCTCACCCACGGAGATGAACAGAGCAAGATAAAAAGAGAGGAAAAAGCAGAAATTGAGAGAAAAATTGGAAGGGAGGCAGCAATTGTTTGGAAACCAATTGGTTGTATTCACTTTGCAGAAACCCATTTGCACCTCATTTCCATTTTAAAGCAGAAGACAAAGACTTAGATGGTGGCTACGCAGTGGTTTGAGCTTCTGTAATTTACATGTTTTCAGGGTCTCTTTGGAATGTTTTTTCATTTCTGTCACATGCCTGTTCCACTGGAAAACCCACTTATGACTGTTACACACGCAATTCTTAAATAAAATTAAGTCACAGTCAACTAAGAAAAGGAATCGAGCTCAGACAATTAGACACACCATCTGCCTCGCCTTCCACCAGTCCCCTACGCAATCGAAGAGAATATCAGCCAAGTTAGTTAAGCAAATGCCACAGACCCTCTGCTTCTGCGTTCAGAATGGACGGACAATTATTAACACGGTTGTATTGTCTATTATCTTTACATGAGGGAGGACTCTATTTGGTGATGTTTAATGAGAACGGCAGAGGGAAATTGTTAGCTTCATTAAGCTGGGACATATGCTTCAGTCACAGCAAAGAACCCAGAAAACTACACAAAACAACAACAGCCCTGAATCACAATGAAGATGCACTCATTTACCTCCTGCTCCCAGCGGATGCACAGGACCACACAAGATTTGCTGCACAAGATTTGCTGTCTCTGTAGGCACCTTGTGTTCTGGCGTGCAGCGTAAGATGCAGCTTTATGACAGAAAAGTACCTATTTTCCTGAGGCGAAGCAATACATGTCTTTATTTTGTGCTCTTTCCATATTTTAGTGACTCACTGCTGTACTGCAAATTGGAAGAAGTTGTTTTACGGAGAGCGCCAGAGGCTCACTGCGGTGTCATTTTCAAGGTGGATCAAGGGTTGTGCTGATTAATATGTTGATTTATTTGTGGAAGACATTGCCAAAGTGTGGAATCTTATAACCAAATTAATTATAACTGTTGTTGTCAGATTTCAAGAGAGATAATAAACCTTCTTAAAAACAAACAAGAATAAAGCAAACAACAAAAAAAAGTCTGACATGAAAAGTAAAGTAAATTTATTTTAAATCTCTATGCGAGAAAACCACCTTCTCTATTATATTTGGAATCAGGCACAAGGTGGAATAATAATGTTCTGCAACACAACCTATAGAAACCCCCAAAAGCTTTCCTAATTTAAATAAGGATAATTTCCCTCTGATTGCTCCCTGGAAGTCCTGCTCAGTGTACGGACATCTGCACATCTGTAATTTCACTGTGGGCCTCAAACTTGGGCAGAAATCAGCTTCTGTGTCATGGTGACCTTACTTTTGCATCGAGGATCATCACTGCTGATGAGGCGGCACAAACCACCTAAACCTGTGGGGGCCCTTCTCGCCAGCTTTCTCTCCTAGCAACCTTTGAAGGGTCAATGTTTTGACACTGTATGAAATCCAGGGAGCATAACAGTCGCAAAAGAGCAAGTGGTCAGGAAACAACACTTCCCGGGAGCGATCTAAAAATAGCGGCTGCGCCGGAAGCACTTTGCAGCATTGCCCAAAGGGACTATCTTAAAGGGGAAAATAGACAAATTTTAAATTTTTCTTTATGCGTGTACTTGAAGAATTTTATGATTGTACCTGGTACACTGGGTGGGTGGGGGTCTCTTCAGGGAAGGCATTAATTCTGATTTGAGATCACATGTTGTGTGGTCTGTTTTTTGTTTTGTTGATTTATGAAAAAGGTGTCTCATCTTATTCTGTGTGTTGCGCTCTATATACTATTGACCCTTTGTTGATTCCTTCTTCTTTATCCCTTGTTTTCTTCTTATTTCCACATAGTGTACTGTATATGTTCCCTTCCCAACTATTCCTGTACTTCCTTTGGGCATTTTTTCTGCCCTTTCTTTCACCTCTTTCCCTCCCTCTCTCCATCACAGCATGCTGAACTGAGATGAATTAACCTTTCTGAGGAACAATGCCATTACAAGCATGGGTGCATCCCACTATGCATGTGTGTGCGTGTGTGTGTCTGCATGTATGTGTTGGTTGTTAAGCTTGCGTGTACACGACAAACGGCGACTGTGCACGCACAGTCGCAGAGAGTCTTCCAGGGGGAAAACAAGGATACAGCCTTTTGTTTTTGCTCTTGTTTCAGATTACAGTTTGTTTTATTAATGCTATGGTAATCTGGGATCCCCACCCTGTCTGGATGCCGTGCTTCTCGCAATGGAGGAAAGCTCAAAGGAACCCATTGATCTAAGTAACCCCAGAGATTTTGTGCCACTCAGCCAGTTACAAGCGTGTCAGTCTTTCATGGAGGTGGAGGAAAGTGGCTGCTGGGGAACTGACACAGACAATGCGCTTAAAACAAAGACTCAAAAAACATAGCAGAAACACCAGTGGAAAGACCCAACCCTTAAGGGGCTTGTATGGCCAACTTCTTTTTCATTATATGCTTATTTACACTGCTATTTTCCACTTGACTGACTGACTGCTACAAAATGCCTGCACTAAACATGTTGCATAATAACATACGTGACAAAAATAGTGATTGTGTTGCTGTCCTCATGAAGTAATTAGCTGCAAATGTCAGTCAGCATTTGATTTCATGCTTCAGGAAGATTCCACCCAACAGACAATGATGTATTTAACCATTCTGCCCCTCAGCCTAAAAAGGCTGATGGAGCATTGTTGACACCCCGCCGGGAGGGCAGGCAGACAATCGCTCAAGAACCATGTGACCTGGGATGTTCAAATTCACACCATAGACGCACCTACTTAAAATCTCCAATGAGTTTGAAGCTAGGCGACCTTGACGTGAAGGTAAATGACAGAGGTCAGGTTTTCTGAAAATCTTGTGAACATGATAACTCGAGAATGATGTCATCTAGGATATTCAAATTTATGCCGTAGCTGCCAATTACAGAAAGTGAGAGTTCTGCAGCGAGAGCACTGACAGGGACTAGAAAAGGAGAGTATATTTCTCCCATTTTAGCTTCTCTGCATTGGCTCCCAAAATTGAATTTAAAATCCTTCTCATACAAGGCCTTGAATAATCAAACCCTGCCTTATCTTGTTTAAAAGCAGAATGGGACGCAGAGCCTTCAGCTTTCAGGTCCCTCTTCTGTGGAACCAGCTCCCAGTTTGGATTAAGGAGACAGACACTCTCTCTATTTTTAAGATTTTTGATCAAGTTAGGGCAGGATCAGGTGACCCTGAACTCTCCCTTCATTATGCTGCAATAGACCTAGACTGCTGGAGTAGTTCTTTTTCACTCACCTCTTCACTCTCTGTCTTTATGCCCCACTTTGCATTTAATCATTAGTTAGTATTAATCTCTGACTCTCTTCCACGGTGTGCCCTCCCCTCACTCCAGCAGATGACTGCCCCTCCCTGAGCCTGGTTCTGCCGGAAGTTTCTTCTTGTTAAAAGGGAGTTTTTCCTTGTCTCCTTCCTCTGTCACCTTTCTCAAGTGCTTGCTCATATGGGGTTGTTTTGATAGTTGGATTTTCTCTGTATTATTGTTGCGTCTTTATTTTACAATATAAAGCGCCTTGAGGTGACTATTTGTTGTGTTTTGTTGCTATGTAAATAAAATTAAATTATTATTATTATTTTTATTATTATTTCTTATTCCTGGTTCTTACTTAGCCATTTGCTTTTGAATTGATATGGTGAATAAAGTCACTGAGGCTCATATGCAGCCCATTACGATCTACCGAGAACTGTAATTGTGTGTTCTCAAACTTGTACTTCCAGGGCAATGCAAGAATCTACAGGCAGGAGGTTGAGGGGTAGCACTGGCAGCTGAGAGTATTTTATATGACTCCTTTCAAGGTTTGGGACAAGCCATGTTTATAAAAAAGTGAGATTTTAACCTGTGGATTATTCACATATGCATACCTACAGTCATTTACGTACACAAAAGCACATGCAACACATGTAAATTTACATGTTTACACATTTTGAAAATTTCTTTGTCTCTGCCTTTGTCTTTTCTTCTTTTCATCTCTCTATCGAGTCTTCTTTTTCTTTCACCTGCAGAAGACAGCCTATGAAATATTAATTATGATGCACTATCAAGACTATGTGCCTGGCCTACTGAAAAACCCCTGAGTGTGCGTGCGTGCGTGCGTGTGTGTGCGTGCGTGTGTGCGTGTGTGTCTTTCTTGGGGCTAGTGTTCTGCCTGCTAATGACCACTGTTTTCGAGACCTTTTGGCCTGTTTCTCTCCACTCTTGTTTGTCGCTTCCTTATCTGCCCCTTTCACCTCTAATCTTGTGCTTCATCCCCCAGTTCCTTCCTCCTTTCTCCCCTTGTCCACTGCCCAACCGCACATGCAGGTTCAAAAACTAGCCTTGAGCTCAGCTTACACCTTGTCAGTGCAAACCGAATCTCCCCAAACTCTCATTTCTTAGCTGTCTCTCTTGTTTCACTTTGTGTCAGAGATTATGTGGTAATGAGGGTGTCTTGTTTGTAGTGCGAGACCTTCCTAACCCTGCTTCTTCTGCTCTCCCCGTTTGCTCTCTCTCTCTCTCTCTCTCTCTCATGTTGTCGCTCTCTCATGCTGTCCTCTCCATCTGCCTTCCTCCTGTTTCATTAATTACAAGTGGATGTGGTTGTGTGTGTGGGCCAGAGGTGACCTGGGTGTTAATGTGAATAGAAAGACCTCAAGACGTGTGTTTCAACTGGTATGTGCTCTGGCTTGTCAAATTTATTTTTAAGTCATTGTGGAATTTTACATGACACACTGTGTAAGGGAAAATTACACTATTACAGGTTTTATTAGAAATTACTTTCAGTGTACAAGTGTGTGTAGGTTGGTGTAAAACATACAGTACTGTCAAAAGGTATTTGCCCCCTTTCCTGATTTCTAAGTTTTTTGAGTATTTGCCACAGATCATAAAACAAAAAACTTGGAACAGTGGTGAACCTTCACAGGAGTTTCCATCCAAATGACTCCAGGGACTCATCGAGGTGGCTGTAGCTCAGGAGGTAGAGGAGGTCACCCACTAGATTTGATCCCTGGCTGTGTAAATGGGTGTATGAAGCATGGTGTGTAAAGTGCTTTGAGTGCTCCACATAGAGTAGAAAAGCGCTGTATAAGAACCAGTCCATTTACCATTGCACACTCATCCAAGAGGTTGCAAAAGAACTCAGAAAAACATCTAAAGAACTGCAGGCCTCACTTGTGTCAGTCAACGTCAAAGTTCGTGATTCAACAATAAGAAAGAGACTTGGCAAAGATGGCATCCACGGAAGGCCAAAACCACTGAAAAGAAGACAAAAGGCTCATCTCACGTTTCCAAAGAAACATCCTGATGATCCCCAAGACTGAAAATATTCTGTGGACTGATGAGGCAAAGCTTGAACACTTTAGAAGGTTTGAGTCCTGTTAGATCTGGCATAAAACTAACACAGCATTTCATGCAAAGAACATTACACCAGTAGTGAAGCATGGTCATAGTGCCGTAACTGATGGAACCATGAATTCTGCTCTCTACCACAAATTGTCTGTGCCCTGCAGGTCAGGCACACTCAGGTTATGTACTATAGCAGGACAATGATCCAAGCACACCAACAAGTCCATCGCTGAATGGCTAAAAATAAAAAACAGTAAAGCAAAAAAATTAAATGAATTTTTTGGAGTAGATTTAAGTCTGGACTTAAATCTGATTGAAATGCTTTGGCATGACCTTAAACGGGCTGTTCATGCTTTAAAATCCTCCAATGTATCTGAATCAAAGCAATTCTGCAAAGAAAAGTGGGAAAAAAATTCCTCTGCAGTGATGCGAAAGACTCATTGCCAGTTATCACAAATGCTTTACTGCAGTTCTTGCAGCCAAGAGGGGAACAACCAGTTATCAGGTTTATGGAGCAATTACTTTTTCACACAGGGCCAGGTAGGTTTGGATAACTATTTTTCCTCTTAATAAATGAAATCATCATTTAAAAAAATACAATTTGTTTTTACTCGAGTTGTCTTTGTCTAATATTAAAATCTGTTTGATGTTCTGAAACATATAAGTCTGACAAATAAAACAAAAACCTAAGAAATCAGGAAGGGGGTCAAATACAAATACTTTTCTCAAATTAACACAAGTCTGTCCTCTTACAGACATCTATTTTTCTTTTCTCTCTTCTTACCTCATTCAAACCCATGTGAAATAATTCCTGCTTCATAAGCCTGCCTTCCATTGCTTCCTCATTTTCCCATACAAATATACATGCCATTCATAGAGGCATTGAAAAGATGTCCATATGTAATGTGCTTTTGAGTGCAGACAGAAATAAATGGTCTTTTTCACTTACAATCTATTATCATGCATTTGAATCCGCAACAAGAGCCTGGCCCAGCGTGGTGGAAAATGTCACCTGTCACATTAGATGATAATTGTGCCAAGATGAAGGCAGTGGAGACAGTAGCCCTGCTAAGCTATTCAGCTTGCAATGTGACTGCATTAGCAATGCACATGCAGGATGAAGGGCTTTGCAAATGGCTCCCCACATAGAAAATTAAACCCTCGCTTCATGTGTTCCCTTGGTCGGAAAGATTCAACCGCTGTATGTAGCGTAAAAAGAGAGGCTAGAAGGGTAGCAATGTGTACAGTGTGGCACATGTTTTACAGACAGATAGATGCATGTTGTCCTTTGAGCCAGCAGTGACAAGGATTCCCATGGTGCTCAGATTCATCTCATGGTCACTGACTTCAGGTGGCAGATGAAGTGTCTGTCTGTGGGTGTGCAGACTGGTGTAAATATTTTGTTAATTGAGGTCATCACAATATACGGAGAAGATGTGACAACACAAATGGAAAAGTTAAAATACAGTTAAAATTACATTACAAAGTTAAATTACATACAGTACTGAGGAAAATGGGAAATGGGTGCTTTGCTTTATTGATATATTTGCAAACATACATGGAAATACAGTACATAAGGCAAAAACATAGTTTGTACAGTTCTAACACGTTTGAAAGTCTCTTTTGTATGTATGGATGATGAACCAAAAATTTCTAATTTGGAGCCACTCCATCAGACCTGTTGCCACTGATTGCCAGTCCATGGATGGAATCTGGCACACCTCAGCCTTTTTTCCGGTTCCCCATCTTAAGAATGGGAGATCAGTTCTGATGAGGCTTCAGAACAATAGATGGTTGAAATGAAGGACCAGATTCATCTCTCAGGACATGTCAAGATTTTGTTGGATTTATTTATTTATTTTTTGCTTCTTAAAGACACAACTTTCTAAAACTGTTGATCTGCTGTGGATAGTTTTTTCCCTTTTTTTTTTTTTAGGCCTGACATTTATTTCCCTCCTTGTTCAGTTTCCTTGAATTTTAAGGACACACTGCACACCACAAGTTCTCGGCTAAGAGCTTTTTGGGAATCACCTTGCCGGTGCAAAAACACAATTTTATGCCTGTCAAACTGTGTTATCTTTGCCATTTTTCAAAGATTCAACTAAAGAAATTAAAACAAATTATGTGTTTTTGTGACAGGCTGCTAGTAACAAAGTGCCTAAAGATGCTATTTAAAAAATATATATATTTTTATGCTAAATAGTCTCTTATGTGCCCTTTTAAGTTAAGTGCTGTTTTTGTGCTTGAATGATTCATAGGTCAGTCTTAAGTGACTTAACAAACAAAATAAAATGCATCTAAAAAATGGTCAGGACCGAGCACTAGACTGAAAATGAGTGAAAAAAACAGCCAATGTCCAAAGAAAACCTTCGAATGACCTTCAGAAAGCCTGGAGAATTTTTGCTCGAAACCACTTTAAAAATTGCAAAAAAGTTTGGCTTCCTGGAAGCAAAATATAAAGAAATGAGGAGTGGCTCGAGACTTTTGCACAGTGCTGTAGGCAATCGTGTGTGTGTGTGTGTGTGTGTGTGTGTGTTTGTGGTGGTGGTGATATGCTTATATCCTCACTCTTAAGTAGAATGCTGCGTTTGTTCCTAGTGGCAAAGATATTTGGCTATGCAGAGTGAAGTATTATAGGTATGCAGCCATAGTATTCATACTGCCTATGTATGCAACCCATACTGGCATGCTTGTGTGCATGCCTGTATAGGAATAAAAGCTGCACGTAGCCAATGTGGTATCACTGGTTTTAGACTTGCATTTTGAAGCTTCAACTGTAGCATTTTGGTTACTGCCATGTTAGTGTTTTGAAGCCAGAGAGTACCGTATATGGATGAGAGGGTGGAGCAATACCTGTACAGTATGTTACCAGCTAACGCTAACTAGCTTTGTTAGTAAGCATCACTCATGAACTGTACTGGTGGAATAAACAGATACTGGCCAATCAGTGCTGAGTAACAGACAGTAAAATACAAGAATTTCACTCACCAAAACTAAAGCATAAACTTCCTGGGTGGTCTGCACTACACAGCCCTAATATTTGTGAGATTACCCATTAAGAATGCTCCAAAAGGCTCCACTGGCACACACAGAGCGAAGAACACCAGTTTAATGACTCAAAGAGGTGGATGAGGCCTACCAGACACTGCAGCTGCCCATACCAGGACACCTGTTGATCAAACTAATCCAATTGTCCAGGTGGATGAGTTTTAAAAATATAGCTGCCTTTTTCAAACTGAATTTAGTGTATCAAGACAGAGTAACTGAGGCTTAAGAGGTTTAAATCAAGAATCACACCCTAACTCTGCTTGCTATTATTAATTTATTTTATTGTAATATAGTCACGCACTGAGCTTTAGCTGCCCCGGTCTACATATGCTATCTTTTGGCACTTACAGTCAGCAGCACAGTTAGGGCACTCTGTGAGTGGCATACTGTACCACTCACCTTGTTGAGCTCCTCCTTGTGAGGGGACAGGTAAGCACTCAGTAGTTATAGAGGTCCAGTGGGCACAAAAGGCCAACTTAGAGGACAGCACAGAGGCTCTGGGCAGCACCAGATCCATGGAGGCTGGAGTCCACCATATGACAGGACCCAAGGTGCAGAATATGCAAAGGTGCCCAGGAGACCATCCAACACACAGTACCAGGATGTCAGATGCAAGCTGGAACAGTGTACTGTGATAGGGCACAGGAATATCTGTATCACATATGGACTAGAAGTCTCCAATCCCCAATGGGAGACACCACCAAAGGTGGTTGAGAACAGGAGGGCTAAGGTCCTGTTGGACTTCCAGTCGCAGACAGACAAGCAGCCGCTGACCAACCAACCAGACATATTCAGAAGAATGCTGTCCTAAGAACAGCTAAGATATTGTGCAGAACCCTCAGACTTCCAGGACCTGAGCTTGAGAAACACACACACACCAGCAAGAGGTTGGAACTACTCTACCACTACAACTGACCCAGTTAAGAAGTAAGAGGTGGAGATAGCTTTCTTAGGGGCACAATTTGTTGTAATGGGTAACGGTTTTCTTTCTCAGCTCAAAATGAAAACTGCTGAAACAGACTCTCTCACACACCAAAATGCAGACACACTGTTATTACACTCTTAGTTCATGTTTAAGTCATGACATTTCACAGCTCACAGCCCATAAAGGTTTTGCAAATTCACTTCACCCCGATCTGTATCCTTTGTAACAATCCATTCAACTGCATCGGAAAATGTCCCTTCCCATTTGTTTGGAGTCATAATGAAACCCCAAAAGTTACTGTGTTTATACATTTGCTTTTTCTGTGTGCAGAAGCCCCAGAAGAAAACTTTAAGATGAGCCCTTTTTAACAGTAATGCACGGCACCCTTTCATTTCATGAACAAAAACAGAAATGAAACAGCGATGGTGGCAGTATGCAGGAAATTGTACACATTTTACATGGTAAGCTGTATTAACTTGCTAGGACATAACTGGTCTGTTTGGGTTTTTAAGGCATGTCGGCTGATCACAATTCAGGAGCTTGATGAATTTCCTGACTTGAGAAACGTTTCCAAAGGTCTATTTTTTCACGCAACTGAATGTTCACAGCTCCTCATATACTGTCAAACGTATATAACAAATAAAATACGGTGTTTCACAGTTGCAGAGTTTTCAACTGGATGTGGTGCAAAGTTTCTAATACAGGACTGTCTAGAAATATGCTGCTCGTGTACTTCTTGATTGAGAATGGTAAGAGGTCAGTTTTAATAAACTATGTAAATATGTCCTTACAGCATAGGTAATAAAAGGACACACACACACACACACACCCACACACAAAGTACACTTTGTAGGTGAGTGTACGGCAGGCCAGATAAGCACAATCAATGCTGGCCAATTATCCTTGCAGCTCTGCGTGATTAGCTGTGCCTCTCTGCATTTGTTTATATGATGTGCTTTTTTGATAGCGCAATACTGAACTGTGTCTGCATAAAGTGACCATCAGTGTTCTTCATTATCCATTGGGACTTGATGAAGGAGCCTTGGTGCATTTTTCTGCCTACTTGATGAAGTGTTTGTGGTTGCATTGTTCACGCCTAAATGCTGACATGCGTGCAAGCAAAGTAATGAGTCTTCTGATGTGGATGATACAAGGCC
>VUQK01041083.1:2551-19076 GCA_015106715.1 Bujurquina vittata
GGTGGTGTTTTTTTTTTTGGTGGTGGGGAGTGGGGGTGGTTTCTTTATTTCCATCAAATATTTGTAAGTGGATAAAGAAAAGTTGGCACAAAAGCAAAGGCCTTGGTCATGTAAAACTACATAACAGGCAACAAATCCTCTTCGGTGAAAATCTTTAATGAGAGCCTAACAGTGTATATAGTGTACTGACCCATTAAACCAGTTAAAATCATGCATTTCAACAATTATGAAAGTACAACCGTTAGTATTTTTTGTATATGATATCAGAATATTTTCATAGAAATAGGCCTTTAGTTAATATGTTCAGTAATGAAATTGAATGCAAAAATTTATGAAAAACAAGAAAAAAAATTTGGTTTATTTTAACCCAAAAAAAAAATCCACTCAGTTGATGCAAATTTGTTTCATTACACAATATTTAATTAAAAAAAAAAGCTTTAAAGTGCAAAGATACAAAGACTTCCTGTGGTAAACAGATAATGGCTGCAGGTCAAAACAAGGAATATCTTCTCTCACATGTGAATCAATGTACTCTTTTGAAGATGAGTGCTGCCACACTGCTGCCCGTCTTGCCTCCAAATTGGAAAGTGGGTGTAGGCAACTCTTGTACAAACGCAAATCCTGTGAAGCAACAAAGAAAAAGTGCAAATTAAGAAATGTACGTTGCGCAAATTAGCAGATGGCCAGACTCTTTAGTAGTAGTCTATGGCTATGTTACTTTAATAATAAAAAAAAAAAAAAGGAGTAGAACTGAGTGAAGATCCATCCACCATCTGTGATGCTTCCTGGGGGCTAGTAAAAACAGGCTGTCAGTGTGAAAGATGAGATTTCAAAAAGCAGGGGGGTCTTCCTCAACCCAAGTGGGCATTGCTCAACCATTAGGTAGGGATGGATTAAGAGCAATGTAAGTGCAACTTAAGTGATGCCAATTCAACCACATCTACATGTTAACGAACACCCTCTTTTTATTGAGGAAAGCCCATATCATGTTCTGCAGAGACACTTCATTCAATTTCAAGACCCTCTGGCCCCCTGCAGGCTCTTCAGAGTGATTACAATGAGACAACTGATGGAAGCTGGCTGAAACTCTGACTTAACAGGACGTTTTGCCTCAAGGTTACCAACCTGTGAAACTATGCTTTTTTTGACCGAGGATGATACAACAAAACGCCTAAATATAAAGGTGTTATGTATCAGAGAGACAACTAAATCACACGGACGCACATCCAAATGATCGACATGTTTTACAATGCTTCAAACCCATTTACAGCTCAGTAAATGTACAATATAAAGTCCCTGAGGAGTTTTCTTAAACACACAAAAATTGTGTGTATCCTGTCAAGGAAATTAATTTAATGCATTTCCTTCCACACACAAAATTTACCAAGCAGGTTTTTACATGATTTACATCGACTTTTGTTTAGATCCATGTTTATGAAGCTACAGGTTCCCTCTTTCTAGATCGACTGCAGTAAATCTTTGATGTGTGTTAGGTCAACTGTAGGCCAGTGAAATAATTCACTGCCTTACTTTAAACAATGTTAGGCCTTATTCATTAAGAAGAGCCCACAAGAGGTCAAAAAGTTATTAAAATCCACATTATGCTTCTATTTTCTCACATTAGTTTCATACAATAAAAATGGATATGCTTACTGTAGGTACCTGAAGCATATGCATTTTCGAAACAAAATACCAAAGGTACATTTATAATTTTCACATTTACAATGACCAATATACTGGCTTTTTAGCAACACCATATAAAACTAATTAATAAAAAAAATAAGGTGGCCTGGAAATAATAATCTTTTTTTTTTTTAATCTTTTAAAATCTATCTAATTATGTTGCCAGGCATATAATTAGTTATGCTACAATTGTGAAATTCTGGGCTGTTAAATGTTTAAAAGAGCAGCCAATTTGGGGGTTTCTAGCATTTTTTCTTCATTTTGTGCCAGACAAAGAAATCTTTATTAAAAAGAAAAAGAAAAACATACATTTGCTGGCCACTTTACACGGTACACTTTGCTGGCACCATTTTACTACTTCTCAAAGGTGGATCTGTTGGATTGATTGCTCTTCAATCAGTCTATTAAATCTGACCCTGCCATCTAAATGTTGCAGCAGAAATTGGAAAAATGTTGTCTGAATCTCAGTCTTCTATAGTCCAATTTTGGTAAGCCCATACACATTGCTGTTTCCTGTTCTTAGCTGACAGGTTGTGTGCTGTTGTAGTCCATCTGCTTCAAGGTTTAATGTGTTGTGCGTTCAGAGACGCTCTTCTGCAAACCTTGGTTGTAGCGAGTGGTTATTTGAGTTACTGTTGCCTTCCTATCAGCTCAAAGTCGTGTGGCCATTCTCCTCTAATCTCTGACATCAACAAGGCATTTTCTCCCAGCGATCTGCCTCTCACTGGATATTTTCTCTTCTTTTGGATCATTCTCTTTAAACACTGGAGATGGTTGTGCAGGACAATCCCAGCAGATTAGCAGTTTCTGAAATACTCAGACCAGCCCATCTGCCACAAACAACTATGCAACATTCAAAGTCATTTAAATCCCCTTTCTTCTCCATTCTGATTCAGCAGATCGTCTTGACTGTGTCCACATGCCTAAATGCATTGAATTGCTGCCATGTGATTGCTCATTAGATAGCTCAACTGAACAGGTATACCGAATAAACTGTATATATTTTTAAAAGGCTTTCTGGTCTTCATCACCCTATCTTTGAGCATTCAGCCAACACAAAATTGATGTGACACTTTCACCCAGGCATGATAAATCAGCACATGCCTAACAATAATTGATTCGAGCATTTCTTCTCACCTTGGCTGAATCTGTCAAGCAGTTGCTCTTTTGTCCAGTTACAGGAAGTGATGGCAAAGAATCCGTTAACTTTAAGAACATCTTTCAGGGCTTGGACATACAGTCTCTTGCCTTCATTTGTGTGGTCCGGGTTTAAGCTTATTGCATCAAATGTTCCTTTGTCGATGCAGATGTCGAAACCTTTTAACTCCTCTTGACATCTTAAGAAGTCCATCTCCTAAAATAAAAAAAAAAGAAGAAAAAAGTGAGAAGGTAACGTTTATTGATCAGCCTAAGAGAAATGTGGTGCTTAACGTTTAGCCTTAATCATTCAAAGCTGTACGGTTACCAGCAGAATAAATCTTTCAGCATACACCAAGATGAAGTGTGTTACACTCCACTGATTCAGTTTAAAACTAAATTCCAACTGCTGACATGACAGCACTTCACTTTGCTGATGGTTCTAGCCCACCATACCACTAGTGAAAGGACCCCTTTATCTGGACAGATGGCTGAACACCAGATTTCTGGGGTGAGCTCTAGAGCTACATATTAGATTTATGAAGGAGGATCAACAGTGATTCCCTGAGGACAGGTATAGCTATATACTGCTACAACTGACTTGAGTGAGAGTCTGTAAAAACTGGGACGCTCCTGAAGGAATGTGGGAAGGGGAAAGTATCAAAGCAGCAGTAGACAGTGACTAATGGAAACTGAGAAGGGGGTTTGACATAGTTTTTAGAATGACCTTTGAGTGACAAGCACATTCATACAACTTATTTTGGCAGTACTGTAGAAACGACTCAGATGCCAACATACCATTTCGCTCACATACAACCACTGAGCCCTCCCCTGTCCAGCTTAAGGTCAATATTGACTTGAATGGCAGCCTTTCTGCCCAAGCAAAGAGCACACGATCATAGGTGTGAAACGCATATAACATATATGCAACTACATGATGCTCGCAGGAGTGGAAAAGCCACTCATTGCAACCCTCAAAGCCCAGCCAGCATTCATAACTTGTTTTTCTTGCAAGTATATGATAGAAGCTGTGTGTTTAAGCCTGCCAAGTCATTTGGGGTATGAGGTTGGCAGACTTCCACCAAATTCAAGGTCTTTTTCCTATCCAACTCTCCCACATAGTAAACACAAGAAAGTTTCCTCCAACCTTCCCAGGCCCAGTTTGGCTCGCTGTATGCTGAAAACTATGTTGTATTATTGGCACTTGGGAGGGAATTCATTTTGTATCAAAGGATGATTTGTTATTGAACAATTGCAGAACTGCTGATCATTTCTGTGAACTTGAACATAATGTATCCTCTTCTTAAACATTTAAATTAAATGAAAATCTTGTGCTTTAAGGGACAAAAATGATTATACCCACCTTTACAGTGACACCTGTCAGGTCTTCTGCCTGAAGAACACTTCTGGCCAATTCTACAGATGCTGCAGAATAATCTATACCGGTCAGATTCTTGTATCCATTTTTAGCCTGGTGGGGGGGAAACGCAAAAAGAAAAAGATTTATTAACAGTTACAGGAATATTTAACGTAGTTTATTAACAAGCACGGTAGAACGTGATGCCACAAACTGTGTTAAAGGGTAAAAATAACAAGACATGTTTTCTGCTTGGTGACATTTAAGCTAAATCCACACAAGCCTTTTAGTTTCTAAAATACAGTTTGTCCTTACTAACATGCCTGTAAATGCATAACCTAGACCATTTATGTGATCTGGCCCTGCATGTGCTGGTAAAAACGGGACACTGAGTTGGCTGCTTGTAAAAAAAAAAAAAAAAAAAAAAAACTTCAGAGGAAGTGCAGTAATGACAAAAATGTCCAAAGATTTGTTATTAGAGCAAGACCAGGAGGACCCATGGTGCCATGGCATGTTCCCATGGTAATGGGAAATATACATTATGTAAGCCTAGTTGTAGCTGTTTAGCTTAATATTTGTGGATAAGATTCAATCATCGTTTGCAAAAGTCTCTATTTCTCCCTGATCAAAATAAAAAAAAAATTACAGTTAGAGTGGAAGCATTTCAAAAGTTAAATTATGAATTAACTGTGATTAACCACATTTTTTGAAAACCGGAGAACATTTTCAATGGCCACACTCAGATGGTGTCCGGTACACTGGATAAATGATCCAATTTATTGTTGAATGGACTTCTTAAGAAGACATATAAAGTGCCATTATTTTCATTTTATCCATACCAGTTCAACTAAGAAAGCACCATTTCCAGTGCCAATATCAAGAATGGCAACATTTTCTGGGATCTTTGCTGTTTCCATCCATCGCAGCACACGGCTCATGCTTTCCTCACCAAACCTTTCAAGAAGAAACACAAATGCAGATAAAAACAAGTCATCATATTTTGTCTTGAGAAATAATCATAGCAATGACATTGCAGCATGCCAGTACTCTGCATTATTACCATATCTCGCCAACATCTCCAATGTCTTTGAAAGTCTCAAGCTCTTTTTGATACGCATCATCCCAGCTGCAGAAAATGACAGGCAGTGATCATTTGTTAACGCTATGGCATACAATTAACATGCCGTTAGGTCGAAACAAATAGCGTAGTAAATAAATCAATAGCACGACGCTAAAATAATTACATTTAATGCATTTATCTACGTTTACGGAAAAAAAGATGGTAATTTAATGGCTTGATTGTCACACATTTCTACTTCTATCATTCGTTTACTGCGCGTATTTTATAGCTAATAATTAAACTTTTTGCTGGATTTGCTGGCTCTAAGTTAAGTTTGTTTTCTAGCAAAGTGGACAAAATGTGTAAAGTGACTTTGAGAGTTGTATCCGCTAGCTAACTGTGCAGCCGGACACAAGACGTCCATCATCATAAATCAACGTTACGAACACTCACTATTCTTTCGTTCCGAGTTTGGACGTCCCAAAATCATTTTCTGAGCATCGGTCTTCCTCTGAGTCGGAGATATTTCCACAGCCACACGTGCTCTCTCCGGCGTCTTCCATGCTTGGCTTGACTGTCAGGACGTCTCCTACAGTTCCCATAAGACTTTGCGTCAGAACGGCGTACTTCCAACCGCAGGGGTCACCGGGATTGATAGGGATGTTTCCATCATGGCGGCATCCATTTCAGGTTATACTTTTAGTTCTGTGTGTTACCACAGCGCCAACAGCAACTCGGATCATGTAAGGGTTTTAAATTGTGCTTACATACTATTGTGCTGTGGTTGCCGAACAGTGCGTAGCTTGACGGTGTGTTTGCTCGCTCACCGGCGCCGTTAGTTTGTGTTGTTGTTTTTTTTCCCAGTGTCATCATCCTGTTGCTGGCTAGCTAGTATTGGTTCCGTCTATTTACCGGCAAGTATGATTTAATCAGACTGTTTAGTTTGGGCAACATGAACACGGGAATAGAAATCTTAAGGTGATGTCAGGCATTACAGCGGCACAGATGTAACATGTCTATTAAGAGCTTTGCCTATAAAAGAGCACCTGATATGTCGATGTAGGCAATTATGTTGGTAAAGTTTAGATTCCAGGAAATACACCGCACTGTTTAGCATGCTGGCTAAGCTACCAAGTCAAGTGACTTCCGTGTATCAGTGCTTCTAAATTTACAATTATGTCGACGTTTTATCTAATAGGATCTTGCTGTGTCATCAAAAAGCGAGATAATGGAATAAATTAACAAACTGGGCAACACAAACACCTTTTTTTCTCTTGTTTCAGCATTGCTGGATTAGCATAGCCAAATCGCTGATTTCTACTCTTAAATCAGTAGTGTTTATTTAAACGACTGGCATGCGTAGATTTCTTTGAGGAACATCGGAAGAACATAGTCGATGAGGAATGCTTTAAATCGTATATGTGGAAGAACTGAGCTGCCGACACGCAAACATTCGTTTTCCTCCTTCAAAAGTCGCCCTGAGCAGGTGGATAGTTTCAGCTTGACTGGGTGTAAGTCTGCCTGCATTCCTGGCATAGGCAGAGAGAGCTGATTGTTTTTCAACTGACACGACCAAATGTTCACACAGGAACAAAAACTAGATATGTTTTTTTTAAAAAAAAAAAAACATTACAGGTTAAAAGGGTGTGTTTAAGTTGCAGTTGGCATTTTGACATATAGTAGTTGGTAATCACACAGGTGTTACTAATGACGTTTTGCCTCCAAGTCGCCGAGATTAGCATCGTGCCCTCTTCTTGTCTAAAAACTAAATGGGACCGGTCCTTTGCAGTTATTGGCCCCAGGCTGAAATAGTCTGCCGCCCATATCAGAAGCTGTTAAACAATTTTAAATCAGCTCTAAAGACCTGTTTTCAGTTGCTTTTAGTCAAACCTGAGATCCCTCATGGTCTTGTCAAACTCACAGTACATGCTTTCTATTGACTGTTTTGCTATTGTTAGAATTTAGTTGTTTTTATTCTTGTTTACTGACTTCTGTTTCAATTATTATTTTTATTATATTGTTTTATGTTTGTTCTGTGTTTGTGAGACCTCGATTACAATGGATTTTAAATGTGCTAAATAAATACACTGACTTGTTTACAAGTTTACTTCTTCTGCCAAACCGCAGTAAGTTACAAGATCTTCTCTCATGTAAACAACAAAAATAAAGTGCTCTGCTACTGGAAAGAGGCACAAATGATTAACTGAAAATGAGTTGCTGTACACCCACCTTTACCTGATGGGTATACCAGAGAAAAGCAAGTGCAGCAAGTTATGTAACAAAAAAACTGTCAGGTACCGTTTATAACTTCATCAGATAACAGGGAATCAATCCCGATTTCTTTTCACACTCCCTTTATAATTTTCATAACTGCTTTTATTGCTCATACCACGCCTGCTGGCTCCGATCTCTGGATAACTTTATCTTTAGCCAGGTTGCCTTTGTTAGTTTCTTTAAAATGTGCATGTTTAGCTGCGTGAGGGTGATTTAAGTGTCTGATTAGGTTTGTTGTTACGAAGGTTTTCATGGTCATCCTCCCGTGGTTTGCTTCTGTAAACTATGTCTTCAATCACTCCCACATTAACATGTCAGCATGTGGCTGTGAGTGTGCATGCAACTACTGTACGCATGCTGCATATGCATGAAATGGACCAGCTCACAACCAGTCATATCGGAGGCTGGCTTGCCAGTCCCAGGCTGTGACATATGGTGCTGATAATCTGTCAAACATAAATTAAACACATCACAAATGATAGTCATTTTGAGGCAGAAAGAACATTCCTGTAATAAGGTAGAAGCTGCACTCAGTTTTTGTCAAAGTGACTTACATACCCTTTATTTATCCAGTCAAAAAGTCTCAGATTCAAAATGTCTTTTTTTTCCTCAACAGAACTCTGGCCAAGAGGGCAGCAGAATATCCAACAGCTATAATAATATAACAGTCCTAGAAAGATATTTTAAGTGGCCAAAAAGGACTGGATTGAGTCATACTTGCAAAACAAGTTATTTTTTTTATTTTATATATAATCCCTTAATAAGTCTTATTTTTTCTACTACAGTCTATTTAACAAAGGAAGCAAAGATTGGTGCATCTCTAATGGAAAGAGTATTACTAATAGAATATCTGGTCAGAATGAACAATCTGATCTTTATTTCACATCGTGTCTGTCACAGGCTGAGTCATCATTTTTTGTGTTTGTGTCTAACAGTAACAGTTCATTGTTCAAATGCATTCTATTTATTCTGTTGGGTAAAGAAAAGCAAACCCATGCTTAAACAGCTAATTAATTAGGAAATTGAATACACTAGTCTCTTAACCACAGCTTTTTGAAAATATCTTTACACAGGAGGGCTTTCTGTTAGGAGATGTAAGGCAAGAAGAGACTGTGAGCATCAGTGACACACAGATCAGCAGCGCTGAACTGCTACAGGTAGTAGGTAAGCCCTGAAAACATTACACAACTTTTGTGATCTCTTGTGACAACTGAATAACACCAGACAGTTGAGAAGCTCACAGATCACAATTTTAAAGCTTGTTTACGTGGACGACATGTTGGCCTGTCAGCGGGAACTACACAGATTAAAATTCCTTATTAATATTTCCATTTACCTGCTTTGATGTTGGAGTTTTTGTATGTGTATGCTAGCTCCTTCACACTGCCATGGGTTACTGAGAAACTTCTATTTCCCGAGATAGTAGGACAGTAATAATAAATATAATGTAAAAAATATCTATAATTATATCACATAATCCCTGCTTGGACATGGAACTTTTAAGGAGTTTGGGGAAAAGCAAAACATTACAACTCAAAAGTTTTTCGATAGGACAATCAATCTGTACAGTAACTACAGGAGTGTCACAAGATTCAGTATTAAGTTAAAGATTTTTCTTAATTTTATTTTTTGTGGACTGCTTCGATTCACTACTACTACTTACTGACTTTCCACTCATACTTCAGTATCTCTAGAAATGTCATTTTTTTATAATTGCTTATTACATATCCTTGTGGTTCTGCTTACTTTAGTCACATAATTGCAAATATATTTTGCTCAGGATCTCTTATTGAAGTGTTTGTAATAGAAAGAAAGTGTGACATAATCAGTAAGAAGCATTTCTACTTTGCAAGGTTATATATTTGCTATTTATAGGGCCCAACAGTCTTTTTTTTTTTGGTCTGTAAGCTACACGTCTTGTTCAATTTTATAAAGATATCAGTGTGAATGACATCTTGTTGTTTTGTTACATATTTAAACTGTAGTTTGCACTTTTCCTTAAGTTTGTATCACACTAATAAAGATTTGCGTACATGATGATACGTAACTGAAACACCTTGTCACTGTTTATTTTCACCAGAAATCCATCATCATGATCCTTGTGCACAGTTGTTTAGGTAAGATATAAACTTTGTAAATCTAAACGTCTTTCGTTCAGTTGTCACTGTCTAGTACATAGTCTAATGTGCAGATTATTTATTATAATAGAGTAGTGCAGATACTTAGGGAGGCAAACATTGTACTACAGCAATTTGGACCATAAGGGGTTTAGGAAAAATTGAGTAGTAAAACTTTGTTATTGATCATTCTCAGTGGGTTTTTTTCTTTCTTCAATGTATGTACAGAGTAGCTTGTGGTATTGACAGTTTAGATGATTACTTCTAAATCCATTTTGACACATGCTGTATTAATTTGACATTGGACAGTAGATGGCCCCATCTGACAAGACTGAGAAAGTCAGAGGAGTAGAAACATGATTAATCCATTTAAAACCTGTTTCTTCCCTTCTTTCATCAGCTTTTATGACTACGCAGGTAAAGTCAATGAAGAAACTCTCAACAGCATTCTTAAAGATAGACGGAAAGTAAGTAAACTTTTTTTTTTTTAAGAGGCCTGATTTACTGACGTGTCTTGTTACATTCATGCTGAAAATTAATCCTAGCAAACGCCCACCCACCCCACATACTTTGTACTTTATCCTAAATAGGGCTTAGAGAGAGCTTATTGGATTGAACACATTTTAAAATCATTGTTTCTGTGATTGTGCAGAGTGTCATTGGTTGGTACCGCTTCAGAAGGAACACACAGCAGCAGATGTCGTTCAGGGAACAGATCATCCATAAACAGCTGACCCAGCTGCTTGGTGTGCCCGACCTCGTCTTCCTTCTTTTTAGCTTCATCTCCACTGCCAACAGCTCCACTCATGCACTGGAGTATGTGCTCTTCAGACCTAATCGCAGGTAATAACCGCATGTAATGAGCACACTGGGAATTAGTATCACAAGATAACCTGAGTTAAGGTATTAAAAGAAAAAACTGGATTGGTGCTTCCCTGTCTGTTAGTTCTAATGATACATTGGTGCTTAATGGATTTTTGAAAAATATTTAAGGTTCTGAAAATATAATGTAGTAACATAGTGGCAATAATATGTTTTCTGCAGAGGTTTTTCAAGGTTTAAAAGTACTAACTGGTCATATCCACTCAGTAGGTACAACCAGAGGATTACACTCTCAATCCCAAACCTTGGCAACACGAGCCAGCAGGAATACAAAGTCTCCTCAGTGCCCAACACCTCACTCAACTATGCCAAGGTCATTAAAGAGCATGGGTAAGGTCTGAATTTCCAAAATTTTGTTTTGTTTAACTGTTCATCCTGTGTCTCTGCTAACTATCAATTTTTTGAGGGTACAAAAAAGGTTTATGCAGCCATTTGTCTCCAAACAAGAATGGAGCTGCAGCATCCACTTGTTTTTGCTTGATACAGTTACATAGTTTAATCTTAGTGTGTGTGTGTGTGTATGTGCGTGCGTGCGTGCGTGCGTGCTATAAAAGGTTACTCTTGACATTTTTTTGCAAATAGTATCAGCATGTATTTGTTGGTAACTGACTACAGTGCCAAGCTGACATGTGACAGCCTGCACATGCTTCTTCTCTTATTTCTGTCTTTGTATCTAAACTTAGACCCTCTGTTTCTGGTCTAGAAGATTGTTGTCTATATTGCAGTAAGTTTAGTCAGGCCTGTCACCTTTTACTGTTAAGCCAGTGAGATATCTATGGTTTAACTTTGCTCTAGAACTTATATACAATTTAACCACCATTTACTTATGGCCTTAATGGATAAACTGTTTAGGTTTGTGCTGTGTATTATGGTTTGTTTCTTGAAAGATGTGTTTAAAGTCTCTTTTGGTAACTATGTCTGTAGGGCTGAATTCTTTGACAAAGATGGTGTCATGAAGGATATCCGAACAATATTCCAAGTCTACAGTGCACTACAAGATAAACTACAGGTCTGTTGAATAGCTGCTGCTGTTTTGCCTAAAACGTGTAATTGTTTGGACAGTAAATTTTTTTTCTTTTATGTTGTATGAGCTTTTGTTTGTTTTGTTTGCCTTATTTTTAGGCTGTGTGTGGCGAGGTAGAACAAAGTGAGCGCGTTAAAGAGAAAATTCAAGAGGATGTGAACAAACTCAAACAACAAATTGCTCTCAGGAAACGCAAGACTGCAGAAGAGGAGAGAAGTACGTACCTGATTTGGATTCTATAGATTGGAATTATGATAATAATATTCCATATATGTACTGGTTTACTTTTGGTTTATTTTTGAACCCCAAATTGGGAATTATACTTGGTTGCGGACATGGCCGCAGACAGTCAGCTGACATCTTCTATGCCACATGGCATGTAAGCAAACTGTAGCATTCTTGTTATCAACTGGGTTGTGGATGCAGAAACTGTAACGTTTTCGTCTTAAGGGGCTTAAAAATTATTAAGCTACACATTAATAGTGTTTAAATTTTTCTCACCTTTTTTTTCCTTAGGCCTTTTTAAATATGAGATCAATCAGCAGTTCATGTGCATAAATGTGTATAAGACCTTTTACCTTGCATATTTTTAACAGTATCTTTCTTTCTTTTTTGCAGGGCTCCGTGAAGCCCAAAATGCCTCCCATTCCACTCCAGAGGAGAACACAGAACCTTCTGAGCCTTCTCTACTGTCCAGGATAATTTTCCCCACACCCTCTGCCCCAGAGCGGCCCAGTACCTCACCTAACCCACCATCTTACACTGACCTCATGTCCCAAGATGACTCTCTGCTGCCCTCTTCTTCCCCACCTACTAGTGCTGCTCTGTTACCCCGGCCCCAAGCTGTGGGCTCCCCAGGACACCCTACTCCTGGGCCTATTGGAATGGGCTTGGGCCTTGGCCTCGGGCTGGGCCTGGGCCTCAGTGCAAGTTCAAATCCTGTTACCACTCCCAGCACTCCGTATCTTGGCAATGGTGACGGATCGAGCTCTGACTCGTTAGACAGAAAAGCTGCAGGGCAGGAAGACGACGACGATGATGATGATGATGACGACGATGATGATGAGGACAGTAGTGAATATGAGAACTTAGTGAGTGAAGGTGCTCGCCTGCCAATGGTCTCTGCCAGCGTTTTAGCTCCAGGCCGACCAGCTGCCCTCAGTCCTGACGGAGACGCTCATGGCTCGCAGGCCACATAGACACATGCCACCGGATGTGTAAGAGAGACAAATATGTGACACACCTTGAGAGGTGGGCATCTGAAGCAATCAAAGATAGGCAAATACAGACAAAAGAAGTGCCAGTCCTCAAAGTGAAAGGCATGTTTAAGTGGTGTCCCACTGTGTGTATTCTTGTCTTAGTCTGATCTCCATTTTAAGGGGAACCCTTACTAGGCTTTGCAGGCTTAAACAGGTGGGTCTCACTGGGAGGAAGGCCGCTTGTCTTTTATGTTTTCTTTCGTATGGGGCCGGTCTAGGTATTTAAATGTGGATCTGTCTGGTTTCAGGGCGAGAAGTGAAGATTACAACATTATTCAGGCTAACTGGTTGGTTAAGAGATTAGCCAGTGCTTTCTGTATGTTAAGTGTATATCTGTTTCACATTTGCAGCACCCACCCTTGCATTACCTCTTGCACTTTTTTTTCTTTTACACAAACCATCTATGAAAGTGAAGGGAAAATATTCTGCGGCCTTCAAACAATTTTAAATGAAGTAGGCAAATGGTTGTTTACTTTTTAAATTTAATAGAGAAACGTGCACATTTCTATCTTTGATTTTGGACTTGTTAGTTTGTTTTACATGTTCTGCAGTCTTTAATTAACCATACCATTGCCTATTTAAATGATTAGATTTCAAACTAATTTACTCTGCCACTTCTAGGATGTGTCCTTTTATATATACATATATATATTTTGTCAGATTAACAGTTGATCTAATTTGACTGACAGTGTCAATGTCTTTTTCTTCTTGAATTACACTGAAATTGTATGCGCTTTGCTGCACTTAACAAAATTTAAGGTTTCTTTAATATTATGCTATACCAATGCTGACATGTTGTGCCACTTGAGTAGTCCTCATTGACCAGCCTGAGCCAATATCAGCTCAGTTCTTTTGCATTGTATGGGGTTCACAGGGCAAACAGTGTACTGTAGCTTTACTAACCAGATGCTTATGGTTCCCTTCTGCTGCTGCAACACAGAGAGCTACCACTAAAAAAAATTGCATCTGTCTGTTCTTCATATAAAAACCTGGCTGCTACTTCCACTTTACAGTGCTGGTTTTCTCAATACTACTGACCATGTTCATATAACCACTTCAAGCTTACTTCTCACTGACATGTTCTTTATTAATATTATAATGGAAGACTGGCACCCCTTGTACAGTGTGAATTGCAATGTTGGGAACAGAGACTGGGCAGTCACCTTCCTGTCTTTGCGTAGTTGAATGCAGACCTCATGTTTTGTGACCTGCTTTGGGTCAATGTAAAGTATATGGACCTGGTTTAATGTGATGAAAACATCATGACCTTGCTTCAGTATACAGTGCCTTCCACTCAGGGCAGTTTCAGTCTGCACACAAAACACATTCACAGACCTCTCTTGAGGGATAAAATTATATTTAAAAAAAAAAAAAGTACTGTGCTGTGTTTGCAATAATCAACTTCCACTTTTTTTTTTAATTGAGCCTTGCAGTTATATGCATCCTTTTCCATAATATCATGGTTTGTCTCCCTGAAACAATCTGTACTGCTTTCCAAAGATGTTTTCTCTCTTTACCTTCACCGGTGGCTTCTGAGTGGACATGTATCCTAATGTTGCAACTGTGACTTTGCTTGCTTTATTATTTGAAACTGGAAATATAACTGTAAAGTCTGAAGGAATCTGTGTCATGACCATGCACCCTGCAAGGCAAAGTTGGTGAGGTGACAAGCAGCCTTTTAAACATCTGGCCCATTTGAAGACAACGGTAGCGAGGTGTGGATTGATTTTGATGCTGAATGTAGGATGCCCTCCTCGAATGTTATTTCTAGATAAATTTACATTCAGCATGGAATGGATGTTTGCACTGTTTGTGGAGGGTTTTTTTTACATAGGAGTGTGCATTGAGTTTGGAAATTAAGGCATTTTGGGATGGGAGACACTGCCTTGTGAACAAGCACTGCTTTATTTACACCTGTTTGTATGGCATGATTTTATTTTTTATTTTATTTTATTTTTTTTGCCTTAGGGTCATTTCATTTGCCCTGATGTGTAATGCCAATGCATCACTGATCGGGAACTGGCACTCAAAAATGTTGCTGAATAATCACCCAGAGTAACACAATCACACAATGTTAAAAGAAATTACAAAATCAGTTTGTTAGGAGTGTTTCTTTTGAGTACTGGAATATAATAAGAAATAAATAATGAATGTATAGTAAACACAGAGGATGGGGTAGCATTTAAACTGAACTTACTGTATAAGCCTGTCTCAGTTGAGTGTTGTGGTATCGAGCAGCAGTTATCAGTGCTGGTCCTCACTCTAGATCCTGGTCTTTAAATCCTTTGACATTTTCTGGTGACCAGATGGTCAGAATGAAAACTGAAAGGACCAAAGACCACTGATGTAAAGAGTGAGACTTGCCATTGTTAGGATCCTATACCCTTCAAGCTCCAATACACTCATGTACTCTTACTGTATGGAGTGTCCTTTCACTTCCTCCACCACAAGTGGTTCATTGCAACATCACCACCTCCCCAAAGCACAAAGTCCAGAGCACAGCTTAGATGTTCTCGGCTTTCATCTGGATTTGTGTGCTTGACGAAAGTTTACCAAGGACTACTTGGATGAGCACAGAGAATAAGGTTCTTAAACTGGGAGGATAATAAATGAAACATGCATATGTGATAGAATGTGTCTGTTTTCTTGTGGTAAATGGCGAACCAATTTCAATGTCAAAGTCTTGTTTATATGCTTTAAAGTTTACATTGTTTTATAAATATTTGCATGCAAAGAGGTGCAAATCCTCATACATGCATTTTATTTTAATTTATTATAATGTAAAACCTGGTGCTGTCATCAGTTACATCACTTAAGAATTTAGGTGTAGGAAGGGGTGTCCTGGGGGGGGGGTGTTAAGTTACAGCGATGAATAGATTTTTGCTGGCGAAAAATGAAATTGGGAATCACTAGTTATGGTGCAATATCGGCACTAGTTTCACGCTGGGAACTGTTGGTCAAGCTGTCATGCATTACTGCAGACTGCTTGCTGCAGTATTTTTATGATGACATCATCCCTTCATCCCTTTTGGAGGGGGGATACCACGTGGTTGATTGGCATAGATGTAACATATTGCGATGCATAACTTTAAAAAAACAAACAGATTTTACTGTAACTAACTGCGCCTGCCGACTGAAAGTAGATATTCTCTAATCGCTCTTTCCGTTATTACCGTGATATTCGAGTCTGTTTCCCTTTCACTGAGCCTTTTAACAATTGGAATGAGAGACGTAGAATGTGATTGGTCGGTATCAAGGGATACACAAACATCAACCAATCCGCTTGCTTGGCAGATTCGGGTGGTAAATCCTGATCCTGCCTCTGACTGTAACACGGCCCAGAGCTCCCTGCTCTCTCTAGTAGTGTATTTTTTTAAGCCCTTCCTCGGCTGCTTCCCTTCCCCCGTGCCGCCATTAAAGCCCGTCCGCTTGTTTTTTGTGGAAAACGGGAAAAGGATAAAAATGATTTAAAAGACTAGAACCGACAGGCCGAGGGACGGGACCTGGGGGGGTTCTTGCTCCGTGGTATGTGTGGACTGTCAGCTGGCAAGTGAACGGCGCCCCCAAAAGAAGTAAATATGCGGCTAGTGTCGTCCAAGTGAGAGAAGCCTGAGTTCGGATTGGAGTTGGTTTCTCCGACCAGGAGGGGGGAAGGAACTCCATTGGTTTTGGCTGCAGCGGGGGGGGGGGACCGAGGAGGGTAAACACAGCGAAGCAAAAGGTGAGGGTTAC
>VUQK01041090.1:17667-34611 GCA_015106715.1 Bujurquina vittata
GCCCGACGCTGGTACATTTCAACACTGCACCCTACAGGGTGGAGTTTGAATTTCAATTATGGGGAAGAAAAAAAATCTAGGGAAGGAAAATGTAAATGCAGATTGATATAAGTGGATCACGAAAAAGTTGTATTTATTTTCCAGCAAAAAAAAAAAAAAATCTCACCCAGTTTGTTTGGGATTAAACACCCAATAATTAACATTAAAAAGAAGAAAAAGTATAAGAAACAGAAAAAAGCAGGAAGCTATGAGAGGATCATAGAGGCTTCATTTTGCAGTAATATTTTGTCCCACAGTGTTTCTCAAGAACTTTTTTCACTTCACGGTATTGTAACCAGCCGCCAAGGACAGGCTCTCTAATGTGACAAATGCACACAGTGTTCACTGACCTCAACTGACCTCAATCCCAACAACTGCATACTTCTGGATTAAATTTAAACACCTCGGCTGGAACAAGGGAAACGCAGTTCACAACACTGCTGACTAAAGACAAACTGGGGGAAGGAAAAAAAAAAGTCCTTGAGCACAAGTTTTACTTTGAGGTGGGAAAAAGTCAGCAGGCTTGGTTTAACCATCAAACTGAAGCTTCAGCATAAGAGGGACAGGAAGATGTTTTGCGCATAGATATTAAAGATGCTGAACTGCTAAAGAACAATTCACCTTCATGCTGTATTACATTCAGTTGTCAGTCGTTATGAGGGCGTTTGTCGTGATTCTGCTTCATACAGAAAAAGTCTGCACAAGAGTGTGCATCGCATCCACAGTTTTGACTTAGGTGTCATGGGCTGCCATCTGGGTGAAAAGGTTTTTCGGGGATGTTCAGAAAGTCTCTGCAGCTGTGAAATGTTGTAGCTGACACTTCCCCAGGGCTGAAATCACAGGTACAAGTGAAAACCAAGACGCTTTTATTCCCAAGGAGACGGCTTATGTCAGTAATGTGAAAGAACATGAAACCTTTCTGGACTGAAAAAAAGAGAGAAAAAAATATGTACTTTACCTCTTCTAGTCTTGCATCATATCATTTTTTTTTCTAAGTAGAGAAAAAAAATGAATTATTAGTGTAAACAAATATGTTAGGCCTCACTTTCCCAAAGGATTAACAAAAAGCATGCCAGTGCTTAGAGAAGACCGTTTGAACCTTACAACAATGTTTTACTGCCCCCTAGTGGGCTAGGATTACAACCACATGTGAGCATCTTCAGCCTGCCAGCATGTTAATGACGCTATGCACAGTGGCTGCCATATCTTTGCACTGCCACAATTTCAACAATGATGACAAAGCTCAAAAATGAATTGTCTGATCTCTAATTTGCTTGAAATTAGTTGCAAATGAGCTCGCCGAGACTGCATTAGATGTCAGTATTACTGTTTTTCCATTATCGCCTTCATTACTTTGCCATCAGCTGCTCATTCATTATGTATTCTGACAGAGTTGAGCTGCTCAGCCATGTCCGTCATCCTGCAGTCAGACTGATACAACAGCATGGAACAGCTCGCAGAGCTCAGGCCCAGTGATGCTGTCTACACCTGCACTCAGTGTGGAGAGATACCGGAAAAGCCCACGGTGCATTTGTGATTTACCGCCCATTTCATGCCAAAAATAAATAAATTAAAGAGCATTTTATGGCCAGCTGTGCTTTAATCATTTACCCTGAAACTAATGACTTTAAAATAGTTCATCCATCCTCAGAAATCCTTGATGGATTTTAGCTCTGTGGGGAATATCTGAAGAAATATGGTTTGTTTATATTTTGACGAGTTTTATAAAATGTGCATTTAGGCTTTCTGCCTGCTCATGTGTATAGGTCTACTGATTCATTAGACATTTGATTGCGCCCCCCCCGGTGCCTCCCCACCACCACCACTACCACCACCACCAAAGCCATTCCACTTGTAAGAGCCACAATATAAGATTTTTTTTTTTAATTTAAATTTTGTATGAATTTCATAATTGAGTGGCAGTGACGCAGTGGGTGGGTGCTCACCTTGCAACCGGAAGGTTGCTGGTTTGAGTCCCTATCTGAGCGCATTGTGTCTTTGGGCAAGACTCTTTACCCACATTGCCTACAATAAGTGTGAATGTGTTGGGTGGTGGTCGGAGGGGCCGTAGGCTTCCGTCAGACTGCCCCAGGGCAGCTGTGGCTACATTAGTATCTTACTGCCACCAAGTGTGATTGAGGTGTGAATGAATAGTGCACAAAACTGTAAAGCGCTTTGAGTACCTTGAAAGGTGCTGTATAAGTCAAAGGCATTATTATTATTATAATTAATTTCTACTTTATACACAAGAAGAACACGATCTATAAAGATAAGTGCATGTGCATTTGATTTTTTGTTAATGTCGCTCCCTTTTATATATATACATGTGATGTTATGTACAGCACGACAGGATGTCATCTGATCATTTCAAAGCAAACAGCTTAACTCCACTATCTTTTTTCTGGTTTTACTATTTTAGATGCAATTATTGCACTTCATAACTATCACTTCATACTATCCTTAAAGTGTCTTCAGAGGCAAAACTTATTATGACAGGAGTTGTGTGTTAGCTTTCGATTGGTTTGTCCATCCAGAGACACTAAAGGCGCCACAGCAGAGGATCATTAATTTTGATATGATGCTCACTGCCACGAGCCATAACGAATGAGTCATATTTTCAAACAGATCGCTGAGGCTTCTCTATTTCAGAATGCAGTGTCTGCAACTCTCTTTCATTTGTAGACCAAATGTTACCAACATGTATTATGGTAAATTTACACACGCTCCAGAACACTCAGCATTTTTCAGTGGGAAGCAGTCTGTTGATCAGTCATGCAGTGCTGTACTTTTAGTCCCTATGAGAATTCACAGCATATCATTTAACCTTACCACCAGCCTAATCCATCCCTTTTTGCATAAGTGTGATTCATGACTCTGGTTTGAAATCACTCAGTGGTCACGGGGCCATGGTTTTATCTGAAAAGTCCCACTCCAGACTGAAGTATAGCAGTGCAGGACTTTGCACAAGTTTAAAAGGTTAGTCTGCAGCTTTAAATTGGCTGTGGAGAATCCTGGTGGTCAGTGTGACACCAGATAATGGCAGTATTAATATGGAAGATGAGAAATATCTCTATTGTTCTTCATGATCTACCGTCTGTGTAAAATCCAACAGGCAGGGCTGAGAGAGAACCAAGAGGAAATAAAATCTACGCTGAGAAAATGAGATATTCATCATTCATCTGCAAATAATAAAAAAACTAAGTCTACTATATATATATATATACTGTATTCTAACATGGTGACCTTTTGCCAATTTAGGAATACACTTGCAAATAATTTATATTCATCAAATCCATCTGCCTGTCGGCACCTTTAACAATTAATCTTAACTGCATTCCATTAAAATGTCACTACAGTCAATGAAGAAAGGAAGACTTAAGCTCCCTGCTGACTTCACTTACTCATAATCTGTCAGGATTGTGAAGGGTTTAGTTGTGTTGTTTCAGAGTGAGCCAGGCAGGTCCCAGAGGTTAAAGAAATTAAAAACTACAGCCACAACAGGCCTGAAGGCTGTAGCGTTTCCTTTCTCTCTGCTGAGGAGAACAGAGGAAATCTGCTCACCACCTGAGGTGCATGTTTTTTTTTTCTCCTCTGGGCCAGTACAGTTCTTCAGAATGTGGATGCTGCACAGGCACTGCACCCCCACTGAATGGACGATCTGGGGCCGTTTGTTCATTATCTATGCTCTCTCTAGCTCAGAGAACAAATTCTTTGGGGAACCTGGACTGGGGTCTCGCAACATCGATACAGAATACAAATTACTCAATGTTAACTTTGAAAAGTGCCTTGCAGCAAAGTTTGCATGTCTTACACACACACAGTAACCATGCCTTTAATCAGACCTAGCCGTATAGAAATGTTGGGCAATCAGAAGCCTACAAACAGTAACATGGCATGCAGTCTGAGCTCAATAAAAGGAGATAAAGTTGAAAACCTTTGATGTTGAAAGACAAAACCTGTTTTCTTTGTCCACATTTAAATGCAAAATCTTCATCCAGGATGGAGTTTTTTAAAATAATAAAAAGCTTTGTAATGTATTATGAATTAAGATGCAAATGCAAACTCCAAACGGAGATCAAGTTAAGAAAAGATGGACCTTTTATTGAGGCTGATGCTGAGTTCTAAGCCAAGAGCAAAAGCTAATAATTCTAAAATGGCAACAAGCAGGAAACACAAGGCACACATGAGGGACAATACGCCTACAATCTAACAAAGAAAGAAACAAGGGCAGGCTTACACACACACACGCACGCCCACACACACGCACGCGCGCGCACACACACACACACACTGCGAGCTAATCAGGAGAATCCAACACAGCTGGGGAAAACAAGCACCAGGTGAATCTAATCAATGACAATGAGACAGGAGGAAGTAAGGCTAAACACACGGCACTAGAGACAAATGACAGGAAGCAACTAAACAGGGAATCATCAGAAATGAAGACTTGACGAGAAACAGAATGACACGGGGAAGCCAATATTAATAAACCAAACATAAAGAATCCAATAACAATAACTCAGCAACAAAACCGAAAAGCCTTTACTATATTTACAGGAACAAGGAAAACCAAAGAGCTCCATTAACCATGACCGACCTAAAACCACTGTTTACATTTCGACCAAAATGCATAGAAAAAGCTGCATTTACCAAAATACCCTCACACATGTGCCTTTCATAGGAGGCTATAATCATGTTTTTTTCCACTCTAAAATGCAACCCTTTTAACATCGGGACCTTTGGATTTTTGACTTTTGGGGCCAGCCTCAAGTGGCCAGTTCAAAGAACTACAGCTGTTGGCGCTCAAGCATTGGCTTCATTTTCCAGCCTTTTCAGCCATCAAACCAATACCTGCAGCCTGGCATCATGCAAGTCTCTGCCCACCTTAGACTGAAATGTTGCTTCTTCATGAAGCTAAAGCGTTATTTGCATAAAGAGCATTCTTGGGGTACATCTTCCTGTGAATGTGATGCAAAGATTTCCAAAATCAAAATATATTGAAACATTTTTATTATTTTAAAGAAACGTATAACAAAATGTGACCAACTCATGAAAACCCCTGCCAACAGAATTCATACAGAAAAACACAATCAACACTGTGGTACACACAACTTTGATGTACAATTAGCTTCACAGGACTCTATTTGAGTTTATTAGACTTTCTTGTTTGTTGTATCAGTGCCAAAGCCTTTTGGCAACGAGTTCCTGTTTAAAGTCCTTCGGGAGGACGCGGTAACCTTTGTGCTTTATAGAATTATTATTTTCTCATTAAATTCAGTGTCAACAACGCTGAAAGCTGTATAATGAGACGCTTTTAATCAAGTGTGTTGGAGAGACGGTTTGTGTTTGCTCATTGTTGTAGAAGCAGAATTGATTGAAAAGCTGTAAGATGGCATTTAGCTTCACTGGGACTCATCTAAATCACCAGGAAAAAGGTCACAGAACAAAAATAGCCTTTACTGATAGGTAAAATCAATTATATTAAGGCAACAGCAACATTGAGACTGACAGGCAGACTGTGTGAGTCACTGTATAATTGTGGCTTTGGCTGCAGATCCTTGGTAAAAAACAAAACAAAACAAAAAAACCCCAAATACATATAAAAGAAGATAAGATAAGAAATGAAAATGATCAAGTTTAAAAATGACTGTGACTGTCTTTGGCTGGATCACTGGGCTTCACCTCCTCTGTTCTGGAGCTCTGTTGAGGAAAAAAACGAAAAAAACAAATGTGCAGAATGTAAATGACCTGAAACATATTCAACTAAAACATATCAGCAGGTTTTGAACTCTTCCCTGAAATAATTTGAAAAAACGACTCGTGCTGGAGCTAATTTGCAGTGCTACTTCTGTTAAAGAAAAGCTTTGAAAAAAACTTTTGAAATGCATTTCCTTGAATTCCCACTCAGAGGTAGATTAAGGTTGATATCACTCATGCCTGGACATTAAATATGACGGCAGCCGGTAAACTTAGCTTGGCATTAAAATTGGAAATTGTTTAAACCATATAAAGAATTACAGTAAGTGTTTTTCTAACCTTGGGACAAACCTTGGAAGTAACTTGATACAGAGATAGGAGTAGTAAGAAAGTAAATATGTGTATTTCTGTTCTTTTTAGCTCAAGCACTTATGCTTGAATCTAAAGCCAGGGTCTGTCTGATGAATTGCCTTAAACAGGCTGGGCCATTCCTCTACCTTGGACTTGAAGAGCAGGTTGATGACACCCTTTGAGCGTCTGTCTGCTGTTCGGTCAGAGGTCGCACACACAGACATGCTCTTACTGTCCCTCCTGGCTCTGGTGGACTCCACCTCTTCTACCCCTGCTGCCACTGACAAGGACAGACCTACAGAGAGAGAGAGAGAAAAAAAAACCCTGAATGTAGTGTTTGTGTCCTCCTGATTACAATTTTACAGCAAATCTTGCACCGCAGCCAGACGATATTTGGTGACTAATTGGGCTCCTGCAGCTGTTCTGCTGATGAACTGTGTGCCCTGGCAACACTGGTGGCCTGTGAGTACTGTTTGTTCGGTGAGGCAGCGCAGCTTGTAGTCAGCAGTGCTAATCTGTGACAGGGTATTAACACCACAGTCAGTGCTTTCTCAGCTGATTCAGCAATGGCAGGAGGCCAGTGAAGCATCAGTAAATTGTGGCCTGATTCACCATTTAAAAGTGCAAGGCTATGTAACTAAAACAATCAGATGTAAACCACATGAAACTGCTGCAAACTCATGGAAAAATATGTTATGACTAATTTGCTGCAACATTGCCACTTTTTTCCAGCACACACCTTTTCCCTTAGAGTCAGCTTTCCAGAGCAGGAAAAATGCAGCACTTCCTCTTTGGTCATGTGTTGGGTTTTTTTTTGTTTGTTTGTTTTACTTTGTAGGCCTTTGCTTGCTTTGCTACATGTGCACCTCAGTCAAGGTATTTCATGCTACACGAGGTGAGTTTGCGTGTCACCTGTGATGGCAGGCAGGGATCTTGAGTTGGCACTGGTCAGTGCCACATTTTCTTCATTTGGCTCAGCCAAATTGGTGTCACTGCGGAACTCCTGTTTCTTGGACAGCTAGAGGGAGACAAAGATCACAGAAAACTTAGTTACTACACTTCACAGGAGCTGAGCATTTTATTACTTAGTCATACCTTTACAGTACATGCAATGCTTCCCTCTTTTCTATATTTATACCTTTTCTTATATTTTCCTTTATCACTAATTCTCACCCGTTTGCAATCCAGTGTACTGGTCCTTTCTCTTTCCTCTGTGATGAAGATCATGCTGCTCCTTTTCTTTTTCTTCTTACTCTTTCTCATTTTGACCTCTGCATCGCCCACGGTCATCAGGCCCCCCTCCTCCACTGTACTTATACTAACACTGCCACTGGAGCGTGGCAGGGTGGCAGAGCTCCAGGAGACTGGAGACTCAGGAGGATTGTCCCTGGGAGGAGAAAGGAAAGTTTACATTAGTAATTTAAAGGAATTCCATGCTGTTTATCATATCTCTGTGACTGCCTATTTCATAAAGAGTTTATCTATATAGTTTAAAATGAGTGTTATTTTGGGTTTCTTGTGACACTGTAGGGCTCCAAAAATGTGCATGTTACCTGTCTGCATTGGTCTTGGTTGGCGTCCCACACTCAGATCCCTGCATTGAGGAAATCGATATAATGGACTGACGAAACGAGCGCAGCATGGAGCGTGGACGAGTGGACTTTCTCTCGTCCAAGTCCGGCTGGAGAGAGAAAGAGAAATGTGAGCAGCATGTAGAAAAGGCCAAAAAATGAGAAGATATGGAAAATGCACAAGTGCATCTCTAGAGCAAAGGAAAAAAAAGGTAAAAGAGTGAGATCACTCTTAAAACAGTGCATCATTAAACCATATCATTAAACCTCCAACTTTAATTTCTTCTGAAAGGTAGAGCCAATTATAAGTTAATGACCAGATTTGCCCCATTCAAACAACACAAACCCTGTTCTACTTATAGAGAAATTTAAAAGGTACAAATCCCATATCAGCACTCTACGCAGAGCATTTTCAGAGTACTTTGATCTTTAAAATCGCTTGGGTCAGCTAATTTGCAGCTTAATTCACACCACACTGCTCTACCACAGGAACTCTATGTCCAGCTTTGCAGTTAAAAAAATATATATATTGGATTATAGAAGCATCATATTTTAGTAGAAAAACTAGAAATTTCCTACATTTTCTTTCAGCTTACCAACTCTCTCACTCCGTACTCTTTCTCCACTTTCTTTTTCAGCTGTTTGAAACACTCCTCCATGCGATCATGGAAAGGACGCAAGTCTTCAGTCACTCTCTTCCCGTGGAGGGAGATTCCTCTTCCTAGTAATGGGATCTGGAAATACAAATGTCACGGTGTCAGCCAAAAAACGCACACATGCACACACGCGTGCACAACACATACACACATATACACATAAAAGTAATACCACACTACGTATGGTATTTGGGAATGTGTGTTCAGTACCTGCCATGCGATGAGGTCTTTGAGCCGCAGCAGTTTATCTCTGTCCTCCGGGTGCTGCTGGGTGTACTCTTCAGTAAAGAATGCCTGATACAGAGGAAATGATATTCTCGTTTAAAGAATGACAGCAATACCATTTACTGTACCTGTTAGTTTGTAAAATAATAACATCCTGTGTGGCGTATTACTATGCAGAATGTTGTGTGAGGAGGAACTAAACTTATGAATATATCAGTCAGATAAGTAACATTAATTTAATGTAATTTGAAATGCAGAATTTGACTTTAATCGTGTTCAGAGAGCCTCGGGAGGTGATGCAGAGGTTTTTTTTAATGGATTTAAGTTCATGAGAGATGAGCCTTGCATTAAAAACAATCTCTTAAGCTCGGATATCTGTTAAAGGATGTCAAGGTGAATCTTTGTTCTTGTGTATCAGTTTTAAAAAAGTGTCACAAAAGCTGTATCTGCAGTAACCCCTATTTGGTTGTACATGTTGTTACAAAATCCTAACTCTGTAGCTGTATTAAAGCAAGATTTTCTAAAAAATAAAAAAATAAAGCAAATTTTATCCAACTACTTTTAGTCACCCCTGGGTTAGTAAAAATATAATATATATTCAAGCAAAATATGTTCTTTGATTATCTTTAAAATTTCTACAAATACTTTATGGTAACAACATCCTAGAACAGACTCAATTCCATGATAAACAAATTTGAGGAAGTACATACTGCACTCTTGTACAAGTGTGTATACTACATAATGTCTTTCTATTTATATAATCTACAACAATAAGTCAGATATAATGCACAATTACAAGGTATTCACATCATATTATACTCATATGTGTACGGGTATATTACTATATAATGCACTCATCCTACATAATCTGCTGATATCAATGCATTGTGTATAATTTCACTATAAGCATAAAGCAACCATGTACAAAACACAGTGCAACACAGTGCTTTACATCTGAGCAATAACACAAAGCCATACCTATTGCAGAGCAGTAGTTATGGCTTTAATATTGCCCAATGATGAGTCAAAGTCTGTACTATTTATGGCCATAAACCAGCTGAAACATGAAAGGCCTTTCCTCACTGATAACAAGCCTTTTTGGCTTTGTGCCACATCCACAGAGATTTCTCCAAATTCTCTTTTGATTATATTAGGTAGATGATGAGATATTCAGTCTTTAGAATGTTAAGAAACATTACTGTGAAATTGTTCAACAACTTGCTGATGCAGTTTTTTTGCCAGTTGATTGACCTGATTAGTTGCAAAATGTTCCTCCAGCTGTTCCTTGTACCACTTACTTTTCCAGCCCTTTGTTCCCCCATCACAACTTTTTTGAGATGCGTTCAAAATTAGCATTAAAAATGTTTTTCATGAAATAATAAAATGTTTCAGATTAAACATCTTATATGTTTTTATGTTGTGAATAAAATTAGTTTTGCAAATCATTGAATTCTGTTTTTATTTACATTTTACACATCATCCCAACATTTGTGGAATTGGGATTGTAATATTAGGGACAATCCTTGACAGTTTACCTTTTCATATTTTGCAAAGCCACCCATGACAGCAGGGTCAACGATGCCATTGAGCAGCATGGAGAGAGGGTTGATGGGAAGGCTCCAGTCAGACTGGTACTGGTTAATCATCGTCAGAATCTTCTCATTTGTTGACTCCATGGTCTCTATGGCATTCTCCAAGGGAGACAAGGTAGTCTGGAAAGGGAGCGAATGAATTATAAAGTGTAGAAGAAAAAAAATGAGGTGGGATGGATGGATGGAGAGTTCTCAGATTAGATGTGGGAGATGTAGAATTAAAATTTTAAAAAGAAGAAAGAAAATTTAATCAGTAGTGTTGAGCTGGGGGACACATTACGCTGGAGATAATATCTCACAGCAAGCATGCAAAGTCAAAAATAAAATACAAACACGACCCTGCAGACTTACATGCTTCATGTCAGTTGCCTCAAACCAGCGCAGGATCCCAGGCAGCTTATAGACAGTGGTGAAGGTTGTGCGCTCAATCCACATAGACTAAGACAAAAAGCATAAAAACAAAAAAGCTGTCAGATAAATCGGTGCCACTTGTGAATACTCTGATATCATATCTTGTTTTGAAGCTTACCAGACGCTTGGTGCCCAATCTCATTTATTCTAATCTAATCATACACTGCAGTAATACCTGAATCTGAGGCTGCATCTTAAGAGCTCCTCTCAAACCTTTAAACACACGCCTCGGCATATGAAAAAGCCTGCTGTTGAATAAAATCCTATTATTTTATATATATTAGGAAATCATAGTTTCAGACTGATAACAGTTCTAGTACAACAGCTCCTGAACTGCTGTCATGGTCCCTGTGGTCATAAATTCCATTTTAAAGGTATAACTCACAGCAAACTCATTGTTTGGGTCCACAGGGCCTTTCCTCACTGGTCTGGAATAGTGAAATCGCTGCACGTAGTTGGACTTATAGAAGCTGAAGAAGAACAACAACAGACAAAATGATGCAAAAGGAATCAAAATGTGCAGTATGTGCACAATTTGAAACATTTTCTAAGTTGAATGGCACTAACTTGATGATCTGGTCGGGAACAGGTTTGTTTTTCAAGCGTGGAGGGATCTCGAGGACTGGCTGGACTGTGAAACACTGGATATCTGGTTCAGAGTGCTCAAGAATAAACACGAGGGATAGTTTCAGATTATCTCTGTGAGTTTATGAACTGATAGCAGAGGGACATAAAGTTTTCATAAAGTGTACATAAAGAAGTGAAAAAAGGAACACCACAAATAAACTAAAATTACATTTAGCTTCAGACAAAAACAGCCAAAAGCTCTGATACACAAAGATGTGATGGCTGATTAAGATTTATTGTGATTCTGGGTAAAAAGGTCCCCTGATATTTTGTGTTTTCAAATGTGTTCAGTGACCCGAATACCTAATAATGCTGGAGTTGCAGCGTATGAATATTTTATGACTTCTACACTAATGTGTTTGTAAAGACTGTAGACCATGCACAATATTTACATTTTCCTTCATTCAGTGTACATCCAAATAACTGAAGATTAATGTGTGTTATGCTGCTTGAAGGATACACTGAAGCGGAGAGTTCTTGGTATCATCGCATGGCATGGTGGTTGTGTTGAGACGTACAGCGCTGGGGAATTGGCTCATCAGCTGGTTCTGGAAGTCCTCTCTGCGCTCATACTCTTTGCCACGGTGGATAAACACCTTGTTCTGAGATGAGGGGAAATTTACTGGTGTTAATACTGACAATGAAAAGATTAAGATCCGATTTGTCTAGCACTC
Organism: Bujurquina vittata; assembly: GCA_015106715.1. Taxonomy (NCBI): domain Eukaryota; kingdom Metazoa; phylum Chordata; class Actinopteri; order Cichliformes; family Cichlidae; genus Bujurquina; species Bujurquina vittata. Next base: position 29,511 of record VUQK01041090.1, read on the forward strand.
TACACGGGAAAATTCTTTGTTTTTTCTGACTCCCTTAAATACAATAGAGTCCCTAAAGCTGGAAGACACTGAAATTCTTACACAAAGACCTAATAATGGGGTTGTGGCCGCTCTTCTTTGACTGCCCTCTTAATAGCTGAGTACTGACTTTGTCATAATCCTTAACACAGCAGATTAACGCACATAATTAATGCAGGCACGATAAACATTGTACTTTTTTTTTTAAATAAGGAAGGGAGTCAGGATTACTCTTGTGAATGGTGTGAATTCCTTAATTTCTACTTTATGAAATGTGATATTGCTTCTGCTAATAATTTAAAGTACTTCTAGCCAGTTGTGTGTTTTCTAACTAAATTGTGACACAGTAAATACAAACCCTGAGGAACGGAGGGTAGCCCTGTCCATAGTAGCCCACGGCAAAGTAGTCTGGCTTAGGCCTCAAGATCTTCATAATATTTTCATAGAACTTGGCTTGTTTTTCCTGTAGAGACAAAAAAAAGAGAAAAGAAAGAGAAGATGTGTCCAGGGGAGACTTTCAGATGTGCACTGTGGGCAGTTTAATCAGCTCATACCAATGACAAAGCTACCCTCAGCAGAATGCTGAGCCTGTGAGGGTGATAGATGTAGAAAAAAAAGCACACCCCATCCAAGGGCAATGTCTGTCATTTATATAACCACATAAATTCAGCATTAGCTGAGAGAGCTTCTGCCGCAGCCATATAAAGAGAGGGAGCAATTTTTCCATTGTTGGGAAATGTGTAATTCTCTTGGTGGAGTGGAAGGGATGAGCTGAGCTGAGTGAAGGGGAGACAGAGGAGAAGGTGGTGCTAAACCAGAAAGTTAGGATGTGGGAGAATCACTTGTGCCGTGGTGTCGAGGCAGGAGATGAAAGAGGCAGAAGAGTGATTGAGAGGCCAAAGTGAGGGATAGGAGGAATTTGAAGTAGCTGAAGACTGCCAATGAGGAATCACAATTTTTGGGGTCATATGGTAATTATAGAAGCCTAAGCCAGAGTTATATAAAAAAAAAAACTTAAAGGAGTATTTGACATGCCAAGTAAGTATTAAATACAGGTTTTAAGGTTTGAGAGTGCAGATGACGCTCAAACATTAAAAGCTACGATAGACCTCAGAACTTACTGTCCTGAGGATAAGAACCTATTACTGTCTAGAATTCAGAATATAAATATAGGACGCTGGACAGTTTACAAAGATTTCATTTTAATTTAGAGTTATACTATAATATAATATGCCAAGAGCCTAAGTAAATTACTGTATGACAGTACATATTGTATTTATTAAAGCATGCTTCTTCTGTTATCATAAACATGATAAATAGCCTGAATTCAAATACCCCCTTAAACCCAAGAATATCTAAAATATCTACAAATGGGATTCAGGGAAGAAGAAATGTTGCACAGACGATATGATATGAACATTTGTGATTGTAATGATTACCAGTCTCTTGCTGAGTAGCTCGTAGTCAAAGATCTCGTTTTCATACTGTTCTGCAAGTTCCTTGCACAGAGTGATGGCCTCTTCCCACATCTAAGCACACAAAGGAAAGAAACAGAAGTGTCCTTCATTACACCATCTGCTAATAAATCGGGCACAGCTGTTGTGGTGGGAATTTATCTCATGAAAGTGTCTGTGTTCAAGTCTCTGTGGAGTGGAAGGAAGTCTCTATCTCAGCTTCAGAGAACATGAGACACTCAGGGAGAATACAAAATGAACGTGACACCAACACACTGCACAGAAACTACGTGTGGCTGAAGAATGTCTGTTTTGATATCTTTACTTTTAGTGAAGCAAATTTGAAACAATTATCAAAACTAAAAACAACAAAGCGCTTTCCACTGCTGCAAGTGAGCAGTAATTAGCACTCAACTAATCACCCCAACATGTAATACAATACTGACCTTGCCCTTGTCAAAGTAATCAATGATTGTGTCATAGAGAGTTTCTTTGAGCTGCCGCTGCGTTTGGGAGCTGTGGAACTCAAATTGGCTACACATGTCATCTGACCACTGCGTTGGAGACAGAGAGAAGGCAGAGATATGGAGGAAAAGACAAATTATTTCCAAATATTTGCTGAAACAAAAGAAAACCTTTGCAGTCAGGACTACTCTCATTTCTGCTGTGCCATTTATCACAGATGAACAAAGAGAGGAGAAGTTCTTACAGCTTACAGTTTCATTGTTGTAATAAATCAATATTAGTCCTAAGCAGAGCATGTGCAAAAGCAGCAGAGTGCCCATTTATTATATAAATGAGACAATTGTTTATCTTCTATTACATAAATTACACAGAATTAAATTTAGGAGGGAGGGAAAAAGTACATCATAATTTCTAAAACTGTCTAATCTGCTTAGGACAGCAAAGATTATGGCGTGCTGTGTGTTCCAGATTGTTGTTTCCAGTAGTGCGACAGGAAGGACAGGACTGACCCTGCAGATAAATGGAGATTATTTAAAAAAAAAAAAGTTAAATAGAGTTCAACTGCTTTGATGTAATGAGACACATGGAGGAGATGATGAGCTAGAGATGCTCATATTCGGGTGTCCCTCTGTGTGAGCCTGTAAGTGTCTCTTAAAACTTGAAGAGAGACAAGAGGTCAAACAGACTCACACACATACATGCACATCCTCTCTCTAATCTCTCTGGCTCTCCCACTCACTCTCTCTCTCTCTCTCTCGCTCTCTCTCACACACACACACACACACACACACACACACACACACACACACACACACACACACACACACACACACACACACACTCCCTGGGCAAGTGCACTGCATCAATCACCATAGTGATCTAGTTGCAGTAGACGACGCAATGCCATAAACTAAACTCGCCGCTTCATCATTTGGAGGCCAGCGACGTAGCAACCATTTATCAGCTAATACAAAACTGTCTCATTTGTGGCAGGTGATTAGGCAGAATAAGACACCGGGTCCAGTATTAAACAGGAAAATATGTCTTCTCATGTGTGCGTGTGAGCGTTTGCCCTACCTTGAGCAGACGAGAGTGAAGCAGCAGTGTGTATGCCGCCTCTGTGTAGTTTTCGCACTCCAGGTGAAGGTCCCTCAACTTGTAAAGGTACCTGAGGCAGAAACAAGCACAAGCAAAGCAGTCACAATATTTGACGTCAAATCCATTAAATAAGAGAACTAAACAAACTCCACTAGATGCCGCTGTTGGGCAACCTGAAGACCTGCAAATGAAACAATAGCCCCGGTGAACAATGTGGCCTCTACCTCTACCTCTCTCTTTCTCATTCTCTTTTTACACACACACACACACACACACTGATACATACCCTGAAATATGCAAAGAGCATAGCAAAAGATCATTTAACAGTGCGCACACACAGACACACACAAAAGCACAATTTAGCATATGTCTTATAATGGTCTGACAGACGCTTGTAGCCCTATAATGTTTTATAGGCCTGACAAGGAGAAAAATGGGAGCACTCCTTGTCTCCTGGAGGACCGACTTTTACTGCTACTGCTTTTAGTTTTGATCTGTTTGTTGTATCAATATCTTCCTGTCAAGAGGAAATTTCTCCACATGGCCAGAAGCCTGACTTTCTTGCTAAGGCACTGATGACAAAGCAGGAAAGGAATGTTTTCGGGCCGCTTTTAAGTTAACAGTGCCATATCTGCTTGTGCGGAAAGATGTTGTTCACAGGACAACTGCTCATTTTGTCTGCTGAAAATGTTGACAGTCTCACTTTCCTTGTTGTTTTTATGTCACACCTGCTATTTCCTACCTTGCACTTTTAGATATAACAATTTTCCAGTTGGAAATTTGTTTGGCTGTAAGCTTTTTATGACAGTCTAGTCACGGGATGTCAAATCAAACAAAAAAGGGAACGAAAAGACAGAAAAGTCTCAGTCCCAAGTCATTCAGAACTTACATTTAAATACTGAATCTGTTTGACTCTCACTTTAGAGTCGTATATTTATCTTGTTTATTCTGTGACTTCCTGTTCCTCACCTTCTCCCTCTTTACCTTATGCTCACTTTTCACAAGTGAAATCATTTTGATGAGCCAAGTTTAACAAGCGGTATCTTTTTATTCTTCTACATTGTCCAATACAGATAAATTAATAAGTTTCATCTTGTTGCCCAATTTCCATAATACATACTTATTCTAGGAAGGTTATAAACCTATACTACTGTAATATGTTCAAGCCAAAAATCTGACGAACATTAATAATAAGCACACATATTAAACACTGTCTACAATTCTGTCCTATTTTAAAGGGAATGGAGGTAAAGCTCACAGTTCTTGAAGGTAGAATAAACTGTGTAATTGTCTCACGTGCTGATGAGACTCTACAAGGATGAAATTATTGATAAAGGCTGCACGTAACAATAATTATTATGTAACACATATGGCAAACAGTACTACTGTATATGTACAGCAGAATGAAACTGGGAGAGGGCAACAGATGCAGTTTTCAAGTTATTGCATTTAGAGAAAAGACATTACTCATAAGCACCAAGGATGCAAACCATAACAACCAGGTGGGTCTGGTGCAGTTTGTCTTCATATTTTATTTCACAGGAATCTGTAATGAGTTTAATTCTGAACATTTAGCAACAGAGTTCGATGATGCGGTTCATCAGTGTGGTTGGTTTTGGGTTATACACAGCAGCACAAAGGCAATTTTAATTAGTTTTGAGTTTCATTATCCATTGTTCTGTAAGTGCACCATTAGATTGTTACTTATTATATAACACAGGCATGAAATGTCTATTTGCATTAAAATATATTTGTTGGCTAACATTGATTAACCCGCCAGCCAAATGTTACTGTATTATCCACAGAGCTGACAAGGCAGCTGATCAACCACTGACCTAAACTCACATTCACACTTACAGATAACTAATTTGTCTAAAAGCCACAGTCAGAAATGTACTGCGGGACTCGATGAGATCTGTATTTCCTCTCTTCCTCTCTTTCCTGTCCCTCCCGCTCTCTCTTTCTCTCTCTCTCCTGCAAACACTTCTGTCTCTCCCTGTCTCTCCACCTCTCCCTCCCTCTCACTCATCATGTCTCTCTCCCTCCAGTCAGGCCGAGCTGATCCT
>VUQK01041090.1:34631-50652 GCA_015106715.1 Bujurquina vittata
TCAGGCCGAGCTGATCCTGTGGATTTTGACATTAATTCAGTGGAACTCATATAATCCCTTGTCAGATTATAGAGCCACACACACACACACACACGCACAAATTTATGCACATCCAGACATGCACAAGCATGCATGAACATACAACACAGACATGCACCGTTTAAGTCAAATCCAGCAAGTAAATACCTGATATACATCGCTTCACGATTGATGTCCTTGTAAAAGTTCTGCAAAGACAGAATGAGGGGTTGGTTAGTTTAGTTTATACAACACAACATTATACTACATTATACATTATACTACATACTCTCCTCTCCACCACACTATTCTATACTATACTATGCCATGATATATACTTCTGATAGCCTGTGCCTGAATATGTGGGTGTGTGTGTATGCAAGCATGCTAGATAAACTGCACAAACTCCCAGTTTAATTAAATTTAATGACATCTACAGCAAACACAGAAGTGGAGCGAACGGATTTAACCTCACCTCTCATCACCAGCGCAAGCTAATACACGCAATAGCACCAACAGACATATATTCATAATCACAAATTTGTGTAAATAAATAAATTATAATAAGTTTTCCCACAGGATCTACCAGTTTTATTTCGTCAAGGGTAAGAGTTATTATTTATTGAGCTTATTATTTTACATTTAGGGTGCTAACGTCTTGGCTGTCCATCAAGAATCAAGATTTGCAGCAGGTCTTTTAAACACACAGCAACATCTTCAGTAGAACTACAGCATCAGTTTCTATGGATCTTTTCTAGGCAATAGCACACCAAATGAGAGCTGTTTAAAAACAATCTCCACATATGTATGACTAATATATTGTATATAGTGCAGTGATATCTACAATAGCAGCATACGCATGTTGCTATTGTGGGTATGTAGACAGCAGAAAGAATCCTGAAACATCATACTGGAAACTCTTTGAGTGTATTTTTCAATTTGTTTGAATATGTTTGTTTCTTTGAAAGTTCATTTGCATGAAGAAGCAGAATAAATATGTGTGTGATTGTGTCTCTGTGTGTAATTCCTCAGTGAAGTTAGCCTGGGGGGTAAGGATAGGCGAATGCACTAGTAACTTGTGCTTGTGGGCAGAGAGGCTTTTTTCAGCTGGCCAAACAAATGAAACAGAATAGCTAATGGGCAGCTGCCACAGGCTACAAACTAAACACCCCTGCCATGTACCAGCAGTCTCCACCTTCTGAGAAAAATAAAGCATTATACGATGTAAACATGGACACATCCATCTATCCTATTATGATACTTTAAATATTTGCATCTTGGAAATGAAAGGAAAAGAAAGACAGTTTCGCTGAGGAATCATGTGATTTAATTTGGCGTGGAGAAGATCGTATGCTGGTTAGATGTGATCCATTGCTAAACCTGAGAATACCGTGGGGGAGAATCTGATTACGAGATCACATAAGAGAAAAGACGTCGAACAGACAGGAGCTGATGCAACCCACTGCAAACAGTAGGAGACCAGACAAGGAGATGAATCTTTGCCTTTAGATCAATCAGCACCCATATTAAATGGGGAAAAAGGAACAAAGACCTTGGTAAGCATGACAAGGAATAAAATCAGTGTTTCATAATAAACTCTTCAGTAGATTTCTGAGATCTATATGGAACAAAGTCACAAGTTTCATCTTATATTATTCTTTTAATTAATAATGGATTTATTGGTGTTGATATATTTATGTCTATGATCAGCATTTCTTTGCTGTGAGATTCAATACTTCAGCAACGTGGTTACGATATTGTACAAAAATCACGAGATGAGCAGCAATAAATGCAAATGCACAATCATGCAAACAGATCTCCTTTATCTTTACTTAGAAAGCTTATGATGCTAACAAGACTTTAAAAGGCTGGCAACTCAGTCTCAGAGAAGGCAGGACTTACCAAAAGATTGACCGTGCAGCTCATGCGGTTGTTGCGGCTGTCATCGCTCATCACAGTGCGGTAGTCAAGGAGACGAATGAGGAGCCCCTTCACCAAGGAGACAAAGTGCTGCACCTGTGGCCTCAGCGTGGGTTTCTCAGAAGCACAGTCCAGCAGTCTGGCAGACATGCTTCCATAAGTTAATCATCAGAGACCTCTCAGAGGGTTTCACCTTGTTATTCAGTGTTATTCAGTTTGTCTATTAACGTATTGGCAAGAGACCAGAGACAACCTCTAAATTCTACTAATTAGAGTTAGCAGGAAGTTCACTGTGTAAAGTGAAAAGATTGCAAAGCCTGGAATCCTTTTTTTCCCAACTTATAACTAATACTTACATGGTCTCCAGTAGTTGCATGTATCGCTCATCTCCTCCACCGCCTTCCACCTCGTGGTCCAACTTCAGAATGATCTCATTCTCAAACTACAGAAGATTGTTTTTATTATTATTATTTTTAAAACTAATTTTATTCTATTATAAATTTACAAACATTCGCAGAAAGCAGGCAAATAACGAAGTATAATGCACCCGAGTGTAAACAAGCATTTGTTTTTCACTTTACAGAGCAAAACAAATCACCATAAGCCCATATCAGATCCTTTTTAACAAACAGTTTTTCAGGCTTTGTGCATCTGAGTAAACATCAAACAACTTTGCATCACTATCTTATGAGTCATCAGTTTTACTCTTCCCTGCCTACATAATGAGTGAGCGTTCTTTGTCCTTTTCTATTTAAAATGAAGAATAAACATGTGCTTGGAGAAAAATAGTACTAGGTACGTACACGCCAAGTAGCAGGGCAAAAATATTTTCTCTATCAGAACAAAAGGATATTTATCACCAAGAGCTTGATTAACAGCCTTGAAAGAGTGGGACAAAAGGGAGATGAGGACGCAAAAGAGAAGAGCAACAGAAGAGAAAATCAATTATGCATGCAAGCATAAGTAAGGTGTCTCTTTTACTTTTATGTGCAGCATTACAGGAAATCGATGGGTTAGCACCATGTGTATGTGCCAGAGTTATAGATTTTGAAGTTCATATTTTTCTTTTTTATATACGTCTGTCTTCAGGCTGTCAAAGTTAACTTGACAACATGACATTAATGCAATATACAAAAATTCAATAAATGCATTTTTTCAAATGAACTGCCAAAGTCATGCACTTATTACAATCACTTTTCTTAATGGCTTGACTGCCTTAGTGTGTACACTATATTCATATGTTCCTGTATGTGTGTACCTTGTTGAAGTTTCCAAGATGTGCATGTTCACACGTGATCATGTCAAAGAAGATGGGAATAGTGGCCCTTCTCAGCTCTTCTTCAGGGATCAAAGTCATCTCCAGGATGGGACCCACCATGCCAGGGATAAAACAGATCTTGTGACTGCCTGAAAAGCACACACATATTTGTACCTGTTCAGAAATCAACCAATATTTTTCACTCACCTTCAGGTAGCACTACGGGTCCCTGTCCACCAAATACAAGAGGTATTTTTCTCCTAAAGTAAGTTCTTTAAACTCAAAGCACAACGTACCCTTACTCCTCTGCACACAACAGAGAATTGTTTTTGTGGACTGACGTGTTAGATTGATGTTTGCCAAAATGAAACACTGCTGATTGGTTACCAACTCAAACTCTTCTAGACATTACAGTATAGTTCTTACCTAGTTTATACCAGATGTCGCGGATTGCAAAGCCAATGAGCCTTCTCATATCTCCATATCTGGAATTTAGAGTGCGAGAGAGAAAGAAAGGAAAGATACAAAGAAATTAGCCTGTTAGTTTGGAAGCAATGTCTTAATCAATACTCTTATTACTCAGTGGAAAAGATAACGCTCAACTACCCTTACTCTACTTGAACTAAATGAAATGCCTATCTACAGGCTACACACGGTTTTAATAGGTAGTGAGAGTATATACAGCAAATGCAGACTCCAAAATAGACCACAAATCAGTGGGGAGAGTAGGTGTGGTAAATTGGGAAATTAAATAGCTCTTCTCTCACTTGGCCAGAATTTTGTTCCTCTTGGTTGGTGAGAAATGCTGAAGCTGCAGAGACTCCTGGGTAATAAACGCTACTGCCAAGTGGAAGTAGTTATTCCACAACTAGACAGGGAGGAAGAGCGAGGAAGAGAGCAGATGTAGAGAAAGACAACGATAAAGGGGATTCAGGCACAATAAGACGGATGGCAACAATATGAGACAACACTTGGAACTATTACAGATATAAATACAGTTACCTGGACTTCAAAGTCATCGTTATTGAGGAACTTTTCTTTCATAGTGTCAGCATATGTATTGATGGCTCTTAGGAACACCCTAGTAGACAGAAATAAACATATACAGTATGCAGACAAGCAAAACATGCCAACATTGTTGTGATCATGTTTGATCAAGATGAGTGTAAAAAAAAGAAGAATAAGAGTTAAAAAAATAAAAATAAAAGGATGGGATTTTTTTTTTGTTTATCAAAGAATTTCAGCTTTAAAGCCCGAAAGCCACAAGTTTAAACTGCTATTCCAGACAAGAATGTAATTTGCTTTAAATTCAAATCTTCTGCCACAGTGATAGATCATGATAGCAAGTTAACAAAGTGTGCAGGTGTATCGGTGCGATATGGCCTTATGGTTTTCTAAAGTTAAGCAGCAAAACTACTCCCAGGCTCCCTCCGCTTCAACACTGTCTATCTATCACCATTATACAGAGCCAAATGCCATTCCTTCTCATTCCTCTCCTACTTTCATTTTCTTTTAAATAGGCCTTTCTTTCTATATCTGCACATCTCCATTCTAACCCTGGTCTACAGACTCTTTATCAACCTGCTTTTTCCTGTACCTCACTTTCAATTTTTCCTTTTTGCCTTTTCGTTTGACACAGCTTTAGCCTCCCCTTAGCTTACATCACAAAAAACACTGATAGCTTTCATTCCATCAGCTCACACACAGTCATATTTGTCACATCAGCCGTTTTCATCATCGCAGCCTTGATCCCAGCTTTACTATCGCTAACTTATCCCTGCGGGTTCATGTGGCTGAACGAGTCACTGTGGATGTTGACTTTTTTTTTTTTATGCATAAATCCAGAATCATGGCCAAACACATGTGGAGCCATGCAAGAGAAGAGTTTTAAACTGGTTCTGTGCATGTGTGCGTATACATTTGCAATATGGTACCTGTTCTGTACCATGATCATGGCCATCCAGTCAGAGGGATACACATGTTTCCCAATCAGGTCCTTGAAAAGTAGGAAGGACTCCATTAGGAAGTCCTGCAGGAAGAGTAGACAAGAAGCACAAGAGACAAATGAATATATAGAAGTGTATTAAACAGAAATGTACAAAAGTCTTGAACCATCCCTCATTTCTATTTTGCTAGGTAAATGAAAAAAATCAGTGCAGTGCTTTATTGAAACATGCAAACATACATAGAAATACAGAGTTTGTACAATTCTAATTAGCTTGAAAGTCAATATTTGGAATGACCACCTTTATTCTTGGTATTTCTTTATACAGGCTTCAGGAATAGTTTTCCATGATTCTTGAAGAATATTCAAAGCTCTCCTTTGGCTGCTTTTTCTTCCATTTTCTGTCAAGATGATCTCATACTGCTTCATTGCAGCCCATGACTGATAGTGCTGGATTGTGTTTTTTGTACCCCGATATGCTTTTACTGCATTGGCAGTGTATTTGGGATCATTGTGAAGCTGAAAAATGAAGCTATTGCCAATCAGATGCTTTCCAGATGGTATCGTATGGTGGGTCGAAATCTGAGAGTACATTTACTTTTGTTCATAATTCCATTATTTTAAAAATTTTATTAAGGACATGACTTTCAGATATGTACTGTTCATCTGCTGTTGATAATTTTTAGGCCTACCACTGCTACTGTTGTCCTCCATGTGCCCAGTTTTAAGGGTGCACTGCAAACCATATAGAGATTTGCCAGGTTTTTGGCTAATAATAATAATGTTGGTGCAATAATTTTATTATATGCCTGTCAATCTGAGCTACCTTTGGCATTTTTTATATATTTAACTAAAGAAATTGGAACAAATTATGTGTTTTTTGTGACAGGCTGCTAGTAACAAAGTGCAATTTAAAATAGGTTATTTGCTAATTTGTTTGTTATGAGTAGACTCAAAACTACTTGAGTCCTTGAGTTGTTACTTTTTTACTCTTCAATGATTTCAGACATTCCTCTAAAGATGGTCAGGGACAAGGACTGGACTGAAAATGACTGAAAAACAGCCAGTGTCTTTCAACTTTATTCTGGCTCTTTGGAAGCAAAATCTAAAGAAATTAGGGCTGGCTCAAGACTTTTGCACTGTATTATATATTTTCTTAAAGCTTGACAGTTTGTTTATGTTCTGTAGTGTGTGTGAGGTACTTACCACAAGATCAGTAGTTCCAGTGAAGGTTTCAATGTATTTAGAATAGTGACGATCATCCATCTGACTGAGGATAGCTGTCATGCAGGCAACAACCCTAGACTACAGAGTGTGTGAAAAGAGAGAGAAAGAAAGAGATAGCCCATTACTCTTAACCTGAGAGCAACACATCTTAAGCCAAATACTTCTGAATCATCCATCTGTCCATCCATGTATTTTCTAAACCACTTATCCATTTCAGGATTTGCTTGGGGGCTGGAGCCTATTCCAGCTTCACAGAGAGAAAGGCGTGTTACACCCGGACAGGTCAGCGGTCTATCACAGGATACTTCTGAATCACTGTAGCTGGCACGGCTAAACAGAAATTAAACTATGTGCATCAACAAGTCGTTACCACAACGACATTTACAAATTATCATAATCACTATAAAACAAACATAACCATTGCCAGGAAGGCTGGCAGTGTGTGCAGTTTCTAAATTATATTCTGTAGTTTACGTTGTGGCACCCTGCCACAAAATGGGATTAAAGAAAATACCTCTTGAATTACTCCACCACTCCAAATAATAAAAACAGAACTAAAGCTTTCAGACTTTTTGATGATAAAATGATAAAAGCAAATGATAAAAGGTGCACACAACTTCAGCAAAACCCCATTTTAACATACTTAATTTGATTTACTTTTTGAAACGAACAAGAGAGGACAACCTTTCAAATACCAACAAAAGCAAGAAGTGGTTTTAAAAAAGGCAGTTGTAACAAAGGCTTTTTCACTGATGTGGTCAACATTAACATAACCACGAAAGGGATGACGTTTCAGTGTGATAATATGTAATGTTACATAAAATCATTAAACAAATAAGATATAAACCCTCCAAAAAATAAAAGAAAACACTCTGATGCTAATTTATATATTAACTCGTCAACTTTGAATATGACCCAAGGTGAGTGAACTTAGGTACACAAGGAGATTAGCATTAGTGAGAGTCAGCAATAGAAGATGGGGGGGGGGAAGAGTCAAGAGACAGAGCAGGTGGAAGAAAGAGCTGCAATTTCTGTGAGAAAGATAGACATGAAAGACGAGGCTAGGCATGAAAAAGAAAAAAAACGTTTTAACCAAGTTAGCTTTAAATCTGTGTGTAAAGTACTCATACTGAGGAAAAACTCTCCTGAGCTGGATTAGAGAAGAAAATTCATGGAAAATTTAGAGCAGATATTTCCACAACCTGAGGCTGGATTGGCTGGACTAATGTTGCATTTTCAATCAGTTTGTTCTTATAGTCAGTATATTCTCACTTTCATCAACCTTATTGGCAGATCCCAAAACAAATCTGTAAATAAATCATTACTCCACACAATCATCGTACCACTGAGGCTCAAAAGGGCCAGAACCTTTTTTGAAACACTGGTAAACACTAACATGTCTTGCCTTATGCCCTTACTTTGTTATTCTACATTTATGTTTTTTCTGATCATCTACTCAGCTGTGCCTGAAGTCTACACAGAGTTCAGTAAATATTCAGAACAGGTATGTCTGCCACCAGGGTTTGTGAGAAATTATCCTCCAGAGTTGGTAGCAGAAAAGGAGACTTGAGACAGAGATTAAGGAAGATGGATGACTAATTGAAGATGAAAGATGAATGGCATCTAATGCGATGACAGCCTTAATTTGATCAAAAGTGGCAGGGTTTGTGTTTGTGCTTGCCTGCATTCTAATAGGCAAAGATACTTTTTCAGTCATGTATGCAAACAAAACTTAAAAACGTCATTAAAACTTCATTAAAACGTAGCTGCAAGCAGCAATGAAGGGGGCATGCAGTTCAGCAGGGCACAGTCACCATGGCAACTTAATCTGATCGTGTTAAAAACGTGACTTTAAGCACTCATAGGAAAAATACAGTCCTCACAATGGGGTGCCGTGCCCATGTGTTATGTTTGGCCTCAAGCATTGCTAAGATATGACTTCACTTCCAGTATCTCAAGTTTGCTGCTGATTTCAGTTGCCTGTGACAGACTATCGCTTTAAAAAAAAAATTCTAAAATTCATAAGTTGACATTTGTCATAACGGGTTTAGAGCTCATCAGTGACAATTTTAGTGAAGACTGGAAAAACCTTTTAATAAAAATCCAAAGGTCTTGGCTTCAGCAACTAAAGCTTCATTTCAAACATCATAATTCATTATTTTTTAACTCAGCCATATGGTTTAAAGTTTACACCAACCTTAAACCAACGCTGGCACAAGAGAGCTCAAGTAAATAGTTCCTATTTACTTGCATTGTTATTTATATTGTAAAATATTCCATAGCTGCACTAGAACACATGCATGTCAATTGTAAGGTAAAAAACAAAACAAAAAAAACCCAATCTGTGACTTTGCATGATGCTACAACATTTTTATAAGTGCTTTATCCTTCATATTCAGTCTTTTTGAATATATAGGATTGATTTATCACACACAACTTGATTAAAGTGAATCAATATAGAACTGTCATCTTTTATATTATCTGTTGATGATGATGCAAATTAAGCGTGGGAAAGAACTGCCACATGCACATAGTCTGTTGTCACATGAGGAAGTGGAACATTTATTCATCACAGCACTTGATAAAGGATTTTGGCAGGATACACCTGGGTTTCCTCGCTGTTAGCCCTTTTAGAAGCTTTCTCTCTCCTCAAGATGTAATTAAGGACTCGAAAGATCCTTCATTATGACAAAGGGGAAACAATTTAGGGTCGTGGGAGGAGAGAGGACTCGAGGATGCATAAGTAAACATAATTAAAAGCACCCTCCAAGAGCATGGACTGTCCCTGAACGCTGTGCCACATTTCTAAACTTTTAATATGCAGTTCTATGGGCTGCCATGGACTCCAAAAGGCTTGATGAAAGATGAAAGAAAACAGCATAAATACTATGGGTGTCTACACAGCTTTGTATCTTGGTCTCCAATAAATCCCTCAATGAGGATGAGCACTGTATGTTCTTGGATGTGTGTGTTTGAGCTCAGGGTATAACTGCCCCCATCCTCCTCCCATCCTTCTGCAGTGTAGTGACACCAGAGACCCCATCAGCATACTTCCTTCTTTAATCTCTCTTCCCTCTTATGTCCCTCCCCCCTTAAAAGCGCTGGAGATCAGTTTAGTGTGACACCTAAGTACAGAGTAAGTGCTAAAAGAAACACTTAAATGAGGGAACAATGATTAGCTTGTCCTCAAATAATGCCTTATCTGTCACTAAAATTAACTCCTGCCACTGAAAATAAACCTTAGTATGAGAAAACGCTGGCAAGACTTTAAATTATGTATATATACTAATGTATGTAATTTAGTAGGAAATGCGCCCCAATGGTGGTTGAAAAAAACAACACACAGGACCAAGCAACACAATTAACTCAATTTTTTTTAACCTCTCGCTTTTCCTTTTTTGCCTCCTTAGAGTGCACTGCCTGATCAGTAATAGGATTACGAACACACACATGCACGCACACACACTTAGGAAAACTACTCAACAGCTCATAAATTTCTGGTTTTGTGTTCACTGCACTGGTGTATATGTGCGTGTTACTGTTTTGAAGTGTAGGTCACGTGTCATATTGCCCTACTTCACTCTAATTGGTGTGCTCTGAGGGCCAATGCGCTCAATCTCCTTTAACACCATCTAAACATGACACAAATGCTCGAACGGCCAAATATCTAACCATCAAATGCTCCTGTGTCATCACACATAAATGTGTTTCATCAACACACTGAATGATAAGCAAAGACACACGGCTATTTTTGTCGTATATAATAATAAAACTGCAGACAATCACATTGTGTATGACAAAGAGCGAGCTCAGGGCTTGTTGAGGCAAAGGCCTTACACAACAGCTAAAAGATTACTGGCAAAACACAACGCAGACTTCAGCAGCTGAGATCGCACCCCCCCCCCCCCTTTACGTTCCTTTATTATGTCTATCCATTGTCTCGTTTTGACCACTGCTGTCGGTAACAAATTTACAGCTGTGATTTCCGAGTTGCTTCCAAATGACAGTTACCTGACAAAGCAGTCTGTAGCCAGACTTTCACAACTTTCACTACATATCATCTGCTAGCTGATAATACGTTGCTGCTGTTACTGTGGTGACAGAGACAAAAGAAATGTTTTCACTGACAGTGAAAACAGAGCTAGATCTCAGCCAGCAATCACTGCCGTCCAAATTACTAGTTTTAATGTAATTGAACCCAGCTGGTATACCTGATACCTTACAGTTATTAAAATTAAACCCAAAGTCTATTATTTCTTGTGCCATAATCATCAGAAACAAGTTTGAAACATGAAACTTTAATGTGGAAATTCAGCCAAAAATGAGTTCCTGTTTGGTCCACTGTGAGCTAAAAAAAAAACAAAAAACAAGCAGAATAAAAGTAGGATTTAATAGATATTTAATAATGTATGGTAATAGAGATCTGTGGGTTTGTTTAAAGTCTCTATTGCACCTCTAATCTCTAATGCTACCCACACTCATCTACTATATCAAAAAAGAGGGAGCTCGTTTTGGGAGCGATGTGTGCATTTATACATGGAGCACAACACAGGTAACTTTATTATTAATGACAAATTTCTTCTGACATGGAGAGAGGACTGTTTGAGATCTAAAGGCAAATTACACTGTGCATGTTCGTACCCTTCAGCAGGTAAACTGGCACAAAGACAGCAAATTCATATCAGAATCCAGTGCAGTTGTACTGGAAATATGCCATCTACAGAAGCTGGCATCTCGAGTTAGAGCATTAACCCTTTGATTGAGGAACAAGCACAGCGTAAGAAATAGCTGCCAAAGTGTTATCGTTTGGTGTGGTTCCTAATTTAAAGTTACCACTTACAAAATAACATAATTTGGACATTTCAAAATGCATTAACATGACATTTGAAATGTTGTTAAAGTTGTGTTTTGTGATGCAGATGATACAGAAGCCAAATCATAAACCAATAATAGAAAGCCAGCTGTCCTCTCTCAGAAGACAGCTGGCAAAAAGAAAAGCAGATTTCTCAATAGATTAAGCCAATGTATTTAACAACGAAAACAACAAAAACCCTTTGTTTTGGAAGCAACATAAAATATTCTTCCAGTTTTCTGTTGGGGAGCTTTACCTTACCTACTGTAATGCCTTAGAATCAAATGGAATGATTAAAATGGTAACAGAGTGATCCATGACTTAAAAAAATGTGGGAGTGGAGCATAAAGTTCACAAACAGTTGTAAAACTGAGCGACAAATTTTCTTACGCTCTCACCGCAGCCAGTATGGACGTTGTTGCTCTGTCAATAATGTAAGTAATTACGATTTATGCCCGCTGATACAGATGAATAGATTATAAATGTTGTGACTATTTCACAATCATTATTTAAAAAACACCTTTCATTACAGCTGTACTCGAGTTAAGTGCTGACCTGTATTTTTTAAATTTGTTAAATTGTGATCCCCCTGCCTCTGATCCCAAATCTCATTCATACTGGTATCTGTATGTTGCAATCCTAATTTAACTGCACATGTTTTTGAGCCTACACTTTTATTTCTTATAAATGTTACATAGACTCTATATAACTTAGTTTGAATTCTGTTTAAAGTTCATTATGCCCAAGAGATACCCAGCAGGATAAACAGTGGAACACGATGGATGCAATTAAATATAATTAACATATCGTTAATTTTAAATTAAGACAGAGAATTAAAGCATCAACTGTGACAGCTCCAATTTAAATGCTTAAGGTTTTAGAGTTTAATCTTTACACAAATAGATGTTTCTGACATTGACAGAACTGCCAGTCAATAGTGTGGAACAGTGAATAAAGTAGTGCACTAAGTACACACTGATGGCATCCACGTCTGTGCGCTCACCTATTAAAGTGCAAATATCCAAGACATATACATACAGACATTAGCCTAGACTAGTGGATGAACAGACATCTGGAAGTCATTATGAGCAAAATAGAACCAACTATATATATATGAGTTTCAATTTAAAACAGAGGGCAAAAGATAACAGCAATCCATTCAAATGATTCCACATCAGGTCCTCTGATGCCTTTCACAGCAGTCTATATCCCGTTTGTGCTCTCCTCACCATCTTTTTCTTTTTATCTTCCCCTTTACCCTCCTCTGTCGTTCCTTTTGTGGCATCCCCCTAGGTGGGAAGTCATTATGCTGCTCTCAAGTGTGATTTTTCATCTTTTTTTTTTTAATAGAACATCTAAAAAACACATTCTCACTGGAGGCCTGCAGCACTCCTTACTGTATCCCCTCACAGCAACGTGCCCATCACTGACCTCCTTGTCACAGCACCTGTGATCTGAGGTGAAATGTAGAGAGGCGGTGGGTCGGTGGAGGGTAGGAGGTGGTTGGGGAAAGGGGAGATGGATTGTGTGCAGGAGTAATTAGAGCTGTTGTGTGTAAGGATGGATTGGCTGTGTGTTTGTCTGACTCAGAGAAACAGAAAGAGGTAGCATTACAGAGTGTATGTGAACCTGGACTGTTCAGAAAACAGATCAATGTGTCCTCAGCCCATTTCCTACTCATGTAAAAAGAGCCACAATCAGTTAACACAAATAAGGAAGAGTGAACACACAGACAGAGAGGAGGAGAGGTCAAGGGAAAGTGAATGCAGAGAAGAGAAGAGAAGAGAAGAGAAGAGAAGAGAAGAGAAGAGAAGAGAAGAGAAGAGAAGAGAAGAGAAGAGAAGAGAAGAGATAAAACATTTACAGGCTTAAAAAGAAAAAAAAAGTTTTGTTTTCTCTGGTCTTCAGCTCACACATTGCATACGTTCTCATACCCTTTCTCATCCTCCGCTCCCAAATCAAATGACTACGACCTCTAAGCTCTGGCACAACTATCTTATGATTTATAACCCCCGTATGTTTCTGTGCACATGTGGAATATTTTTTTAAAGCCTTCATGTGTTGCACTGCAGTGAATGCTTATGTAACGTGCATAAATACATTTATACTGTCACACACACATACACGCACCATTTTTCTCATCACACCAGAGGTCAATTGAAACACAACACAAGGTGAGTCAACCACTTTGCAGTGGTGCATACATCACCAGTTATTTTCAGATGGGGGAGGGGTCAGGAGGGACATTTATATGGACACTGCATCAAAGAACTGCTCAGGGAATGCACAAAATCAGTGTTTTAAAGAAATATTTGAAACATTTCACGTACAATTACTGCTTAGAATGGAGCTACACAAGCCCTATATTGCATTGTTATTGTACAAGTATTAGATTTGCAAATTCCCTGCAGCTTTATTTCTTAACTGCTAACAGTCTAACAAATGCTTATCTAAATGAAACCTAACACGATCAATCCCTAAACCTGAACTCTAAATCTGAAAGCTGCCTATAAAAGATGTGAAGAAGGCTGAAATATTCTTGTCTTTCTTGATGCATGACAAAGGAGGAAATTAATTTACAGACACACACACACACACGCGGGCGTGCGCGCGCACACACACACACACACAATTCCTGCTATGCTCAAAAGACAAAGCGTTCATCATTAAGCATAATTTAAACCCGATGTCATATGGTGTTTAATCTTACTTTCTTTTCATTTTATCTAATTGCCTTATTTGCCACAAGAAAGAAAGCAGTGTCATTCTCAGCTCATATGAATAGGAGCAGGGAAAGAAAGACAATAAGCTTGAAGGAGGATGAGTGGTGGGACAGCCAAATACAGCGCATGAGGGGAAGTATGAAAAATGAGGATAAAGTACACTAAAGAATGGCATGAGAGACTAAAGTGGGGCAAAGAAGAGAGAGGACAGTGACCAAACAGCTCACACAGAAGAGCGAGGTGAAACTACAAGGAGAAAAGAAACATAACCAAAACAGAGAGAGCAAGTTAGCAAGGCAATGCTAGACCTTCTTCTCACAGAAAAGCAAAGATATAAATAAAGTGAGTGGTAGAAGCATTAGTGTGTGCTTCTGCGTGTTCAAGTGTGTGTGTTTGTTTGTATCCTGGCTCGACTCCCGGGAGCAGACTGCCAGAGTTTCACTGGGTCTACCACCGTGCCAGGGTCAATGTAGGCACATAGACAAACATAGACACAAAATTCAGGGCATGGCATGAGATTAGCCACCAGTAAAGAGATAGAAATGGGAGGAAAGCAGCGAGTCATGACACTGTACGACTTACAAAATGAGTGACAATATTTGAGGAACAGATGAAAGCTAAAGAGAAGCAGGTAGAAATATGTATCGATCAGGGAAAAAAGAGGGGGAGAGAGAGAGAGACAAGGAGTGTGTGTGTGTGTGTGTGTGTGTGTGTGAGTGAGAGAGAGAGAGAAGAGAGAGAGAGAGAGACACACACACATAGAAAAAGAGAGAGAGAGGGAGGATCACTGGGCTCCGCGAGCAAGCGAGGATCAGCAGCAACAGAATGAGACGGAGAGAGAGATAGAGTGGTAAAGAATCGGAGGAGAGCACTACTGATGACTAAAGGACTACCACACACACGAGTGAGACACACCGAGAACAAGAGGAACGGAGAAGCATGTGGACCAAAGGGGATGATAAGAAAAGGTAAGTGACTAAGAAAGCAAGAGCAAAGACATTTGTTAGGAAAAAACATTGAGTGTATGTGGAGTTAAGTATGTGCGTGTGTGCATGTGCGTGTGTGTGTGTTTGTGTGTGTGTGTGTGTGAGGGGAATGATAGCATAAAAGCCCAACATGTTTGCTTCTTGCTCCATCTGAAGAATGTTTCTGGTCTGATAGCCCAAGGCAAATACTTTATTTTTCAAAGATGCTCATTCAAGATTTAAGACTCTGGCGAAGGTTTTGAATGAAGGTAAATGTGATTTTATGGAAGCAGGTACCAGAGAGCTAACTGGAGTGTGAGAAAAAATCCATAGGTTAAACCTCTAGACTACATAGATAAATATACAAAGTAACATTAAAAAAAACACGAACAAAAAACAAAACAAAAAACAAAATAAAACAGTTTTTGGCTTGGTGGACCTATTTTTTCTCAATCCTCTGACAAAAAATGTCTATATATTCAGAAGGTCTGTTTATTTCGTGGAAATCTTATGAGTGTAATTTTGTTTAAAAAAAGTATTACAATCACTGCATCAACACACAGTTTGCATGTGTGTGCGTGTGCGTGCGTGTGTGTGTGCGTGTGTGTGAATGTGTGTGTGGCAGGTGAGTAATCCCATCCATCTGTCACAGTAGGATTTGATCCACATGAATACATCTCTGTGTGTTCCAGAACCAGTATGTATGTGTGTGTCTGTGTGTTTCATAATGCAATATTAATTACAACTTTTCCTATAACAACGATTGCAAATATTTCTCTGTGTGTGTGTGTGTGTGTGTGTGTGTGCTGCCCAGCTGATGTTAAAAGCCTCTAAACCAATCGTCAGGACAGCTAGTGTAGCTTTAATGTGGGATTATGAAGCAATAACCCTTCTCTTTATACACTAATGCTGACCTCATGCATCTGTGTATGTGTGTATGTTCGTATTTGTAGGAGAACAACAAAATGTGTATACAGAGATCTTAAACTGAGACAGTGTGGATTTATGTGACCTGTGAAAATTTATATAACCTCATCAGCCAGAACATAAATCAGAATCACAGCCTATTCTTGTGTGTGTGTGTGTGAGTGTGAGAGAGAGAGAGAGAGCGGG
>VUQK01041091.1:0-11256 GCA_015106715.1 Bujurquina vittata
ATATATAAGAATTTTTGTTTTTTGATTCTTGGGGCAGGAAGGGGTCACTGAATGGTTTGATAAGAATGGAAATATGTCATTCATGTCCTTTGGAACCACTTATCAACCAAGATGTTGGACTGATGTGTGACCACCAACCTCAAAACAACAAATGAAGGGTTATCTTTTGGAAGAATTGTCTTACTTGTGGTTTGCATCTTGAGGTAAACCCTCTGTATTTACATTCATGAAGGCGTCTCTTGAATCTAGACAACGAAAGGTCGACCCTCCTTTAGAGTGTACTTGACTTGGGAAAGAGTTTTTCTTCACCAATAATTCACCAATCATCCAATTTAGCTGTCTTCTGAGTTCTTAGGGGCCTTCTGGTGCTGCTGAACTCGCTATATTCCTTATTTTTAAGTATGCCTCACATTTGTTGATATGGGCTGTCTTAAATTCACCTCTTAGTATTAAAAGACCTGGGGCTTCCCTCTTATAGGAAAGCTATGTGCATTGTTTCCACCTGTAGAAAAAAAAAGTCTAATAAACAGTACATCATAATGAATTGGCTATAATGGAGTTACAAGAAGTCTTGCAAGGCCAGATCTGAATTATAAATGTTTACTTCTCGTTTTCCAGGACTCTAAATGATGCTCCTCGCCAACCACTGCACAATGTCTTGTTTGAATGGAGTGTCTTTGTGTGTATGTATGCATCTCCCTCTCATCCTAATGTTTTGATCCTGGGTGTGTGTTCACAGTGGACATTAGGCAATCTCTCAAACCAGTAATGGGCTTTGATTCCCCAGGGTTGCAGTGAGATGGCCACTTCTTACATTAGCCAGTCAGGTATGACAGCGCCACGGCTTGCCTTCCCCTCGGCCAGCCGGGATAAATAATAAATGAAAGTGGTATTTCAGTCCTCCAAATCATCTGCAGGGTCAAGACTCCCTTCTCGCAGTGAACTTTGTAAGATGCGCCGAAGCGCAGCGAGATGCTAAAGGTTAGCGTCTTGGACAAGACAATCGTGCATTCGGCCTGCAAGCACAAGTAGTTTATAAACATCCACCACAAAATCCACCCCCCTAGTTGTTGGTGAGGAACTTCTTTTCCTGCTCCCTGTTTCCTCCATCTACCTCTGTGGGAGGATGGGGAGACACACGAAGAGGAAAAGTTAGCATTCTCACAGAGCATACATCTGCTGCTAAGCTGGCATTTTGTATTGATTTTTCCTGAAGCCTGTAATTTTGAAAGCTTGTAACAGAAGATGAAGTAAATATCATTTTATTTGCTCAAATGGTTTCAGATTGGATTGGATTGAGATGAAAATGGTGGAGACAGGCAAATCTAGATGAGAAAGCAGCAATTTCACATAATTGTCTTCAGACCTGGTGCCAGAATATATTACCGCTGTTCTAAAACTGTCAAGCCAAAGACCTAGAAATGGACTGGAGTAAGTGAAGGCACTTATTCTTCAAGTCTTTGACATGTTTTACTCTCTGCTGACAATGTTCAGTGTGATGTGGTTGCATTTATCCTTTTGTGAAGAGTTCCCTTACTTCAGCTTAAAGTATCAGTTACTCCAATGCAAATTACATCTTTGACACTCACAAAGACTATGTCAGTCCAAGTCTGTAGTGGACTTCGAAGACAATGTAGCTATCTGACTTCAGATGTCAGATTAGAGTCAGATCAGTTTACATCTGGGGGGAAAAGGCTCACAGACTAAAACTGTATGGTCCGTACGGTCTGTCTCTATGGTATTTCCATGGAACTCTAAAACAATAAATTGTCTCTTAATTTTTTTTGACATGTTGCTGTTTTTCATCTCAGCAAAACTGACTTCCAAAGTACGACCTTTCACAAATCTCCCTCTGTGCCAGCAAGTGGCAGAGCTGAGTTAATGACTACTGTTTATAACCCCATCTCAGACAGCCATTCTGTTCATTTTTCTATTTACCCTGGAAGGTGAAGTTAACCTTCTTCAGCTCATTGTAGCCAGAGGAGAATGGCAGAGATTAGTGTATTGGTCATGGTGAAGTGAGCATAAAGTACATGACAGGACCCAACTGCATGGACAAATATGGTTGCTCCCTACAAGGTAGCTTCAACTAGACTTGAGAATTTCTATTATTTGTCTTAGATTAGATGTTACTGAAGATGCATACATTTAAAATGCATTTTGTATTTCTAGCTGCATGTTGCTGCATAATTAACCTGATTAAATATATTTCATCCATTAAAACAAGTAGATGGCTTTTTTCCTGCCTGCTGTGGTATTACCCGACAAAAGCCCTCATCTGCTCCAGAGTTTTCCTTTTCTGCCTGTCTTCATCCTCCCATCCTTGTGTTCATCTATCCATCAATCAAGTGGGCTACTCAAGCCAGAAACTCATCAGAACAAAGCAATCAGCTTTGTGCGTCAGCCCTCTTTTCATTAAAGGCACATACAAACCAGTGTGCACAAAGTGTGTATGTCCATGGACGTGCTTGAGTGTGTGCAGTGTGAGTGCTTATTTGACGAGGTCAGCTAATTATTTGGCCAGACTAATGAAGGTCAGCGTGTTTATCTGTCTTTGTGCTGATGGTCTGTACCTGATTGAGATAAGTACTCCTCTTCAACCTTCCTGTCATCTGTCATCTTGATTAAGGGACCTTGAGGAATTGAATGGTGCACCTTTATTTAAGATGTCTCATAGTTACCTTCATATATTCTTTAACATTCTTTTTCCTTTGCATTCAATGCAACGAATTCTCTATATATGAACTGCTGAAGGGTCACAATGTTAAACTGCACAATTTAAAAGCACATACAAAGGACCATGGCGATACTCACGTTGTTCTCATTATAAAATGCTGTAAAAATTGCCCTCTTCAAACAGACATTTGTACACTAAGTGGAACTCACCACCAGATTTTTGGTTGTGTCTACTGGTCATACCATTTTCTTGTCACTCATTCAATGAAGCACATTGTTATGAACATCCAGTGGAGAGATCTAAAATACGTGGACTACAATTATCTATAATGAAAAGGAACTCTGATGCCAAAGGTATTGTCCATATATATACAGGCTTGTCACAATTGAAAATGTGTGCACAGAATAGTGCTATTATCATGATGGATGGACCAAACCAAATTAGGTAGATCTGATAATAACTTAAATTACATATCCACTTACCTGGATGCTTAATGAACTGAAAGCGACATTGTCTATTATTCTTGTATCATGCATGATTAACATTCTGTATGAATATTTCGTGGTTGCCTTAGCTGTCGCTCATTTCAAATCATATGCAGGCCATTGTATGTATGAGCAGTAGGTTATTGTAACAGACACAGAGGGGATCTTGACTTTTGTCAGGGTCAGCCATTTAGAGAAGGACAATTGTAACTGAAAAGTTCCATTACAAATTAGATGTCCATGTGGAAATAAAGGGGAAAAAATATAGAATGATTATCGTCATGTGGCTAAATAAAGTGGGAAATATATACAGTAACTAGTACATCAGCTATATATAAACTAGTGGCACACACACAAGTGCTAGAAATCAGGTACAATGTTTTTATAAAGTGCATCGAAGGAAAGAGAAGACAGCTTTGAGAGGAGATATATCACATTGTTATTCTACTGTGAATATGTTTTGTAGAAAATCAAATCGCATATGGACTAAAGGTGCACTTAACCAAACGTATATTTACGCCATGTTTATGAGACACGACTGAATGTGGTGTGACACTGACACAAAAGAAACACAAACAAACTAACAAAAACATATGGAAGATGCATCTAGATGGAATCTGGATGAATCTGGGGACCTCCCCTTAATTTTCTGCATTCAGGTGAATTAATATGCATCAATTAACACAGGAAAACACTAAAATAAATTGTCTTTCTGTCCCGTGAATTAAATGTTCAAATATTATCCCTGCTGAGTCACACGTACTCATTCTGTTCTCTTTTGCACCATTTGTTTTAAATATTAATATATTCCCTGTTCGTGTCATGATGAATTTATTTATTTTAATTAATCATCCCTGGACATTAAGACCTCAGATGTCTTTCAGCGAGCTTTCTGCTCATCTTTAAAATTCACATCACACAAATTTGTGAGTTTTAGGAATCATACACAACTGTGTTTTTGAGTTTGACTGAAAACTAAAACAGCTGGCAACACTACCTAATAATTAGTTAGCAAACCAGCAATAGAATTTCTAAATTCCAAATCAATAATCAAAAGTTGCTAAAATCATAGCCTACCATACTGCACACTAAAAGCCAAAGGGCACAATCTAACATTTCTGAATGTAAAGCTTCACATTAACTTGAAAAGTCAGTTCACAGAAAATAGATTACTCACTGCTGCCTCAGGCCTGATTTAGACTTCTGCTCTGAATCTTTGTAGAGCCTGTGCCATAACCTACGCAAATGGCCAGCATCGTTGCCGGCATTTATGCTTGTGTGTCAATTCCCATGTGGTCCTGCCCCAGAGTTTTACATGTGGCACCAGCTGATAGAAACAAATAAAATGCTGGGACTTCTTCCCTCCCGGGTCCTCACTCTTTGTTCTAGTCAGTTTTTTTCCCCGGGGCAAACACATTTTTCCCACTAGTTTTTCCACTTCTTTTTTCATTCCCTTACGTCCATTCCGATAGTCTCAGACATCTTTCTCCAGGAATGTGCTGACATTTTATGAGTTCTTATATTAATGCTATGATTATTATTCCTTATACTGAGATGATGGTTGATTGATCTCTCACTGATAAATTCAAAAGCTGCAGTGAAAAAGTAGCTGGAAATGCACTGGAGGAAGCGATGGTGCTGAACAGGCCAATCATAATCATTGCAGGCAGCACCGATTCAACGTATAGTTGCACTTCCTGGGAAGTGCATGGCAGGTTACTGCGTAGGGCTCAGTTATGACATTGGTTATGACATACAATTCCTGCTGAAGTATAAATCACTAGTCAGTTGGTCTGGAAGTGTATCTAATCACAAATTAAAGAAAACTTTCAGTGCTTCTTCCCGGGTTGGTCTCTAAATCGCATATACAGCATAAGCCTACTGATGTTAAATTACTTCCAAAACAGTCCAAAAGATTCAAATGGAAAGCAAAAAGTCTACCTGAAGTTTTTTTTTGTTTGTTTGTTTTTGTAAGTAGCACAGTCATGTTGTGTTGACACTTTTTTTTAAAGAAGTCTACATTATTCACAGAGGATTGCTGGCCATAATTACAAAAATATAAATAATAGGTGGAGACCCAAAAGGAAGGCTACGTAAGCCAAGAGCGAATGTGGTACCTATAAACATTTTTTCTGATGGCTTTCTCGAGAAAACTAGTTAATTTACCAATGGTTTTCTCGAGATCACGAGATAATTATCTTTTCTTGAATGCTCACGATCAGTTTTTCAGTGTCTTTCCAAGAACGGATTCAAGCTAAAAATGTCAGATTGTGGAGAACCACCTGAGGGAACCAGACCATCTTCATGGTTACATGATGCACGAGAGGAGAGGTGCCGTGCAGCAGAGCTGAGCTGCATTTAAGCCAGCTGTCTCCTTAAATAATGAAGGCTGATAAGAAAATTTGTTTTTCTCGAGAAAACAAAGTTCATTTTCTCGAGATGAGTTATTTATCTCGTTATCGCAAGAAAACGTTTATCACTATTTTGTGATAACGAGATAAATTACTCGTTATCTCGAGAAAACCATGAGGAAAAAGTTTATACGTACCATGTCTGGGCTTCTGTAGGACACACTGAAGAAGAGAATTTATCTTTTGGCTCAGGAGCGCCTTGGTGTTCCCCCAGAAGATTTGGCCGGACAGAAGGAGGTCTGTGCCTTGACTGCTGTCCCCACAGCATGAACCTGGATTAGTGGCAGAAAATGGATGGATGGATGGAATTCCCACACATAATTCACTACTGTGAAACATATGTGTGATGTGTATTATATTGAATTATGTTGCATAAATACGCTCATGTAAAGAAAACTTGTCTTTGCTCAACTGCCAGCAAACATTGTGGAAATCATTACACTTGGCTGGAAATTCTTAACACAAATACCCAAATATTTATCTTTCCTACAAAAATTATGGCAATCTATTATTCAAAATTGGTCTTTTATTGGGACAATTAAAAAAAATCAGAAAAGGATTTGCTCCAAACATTTCTTCTCCATTTGTCCCAGTCTCTGTCTGGATACCTCTGCAAGCCCCAGTTCCTAGGCCTCAGCATCTCTAACAAGCAGCGGATACAGCGCTGGATTACTGTAGGCGTTAAATCAATAGCTGCTGGTCTCCCAGGCACAGCTATAGATTATGAATCAGTGTTGGTGAACAGAGCACCATGGTGGCGAAAGAGAGTAAGGAGACAGAGAGGGGCAGAGGGAGAGAGCGAAAGAGAGTGAGGAAGAACAGGGGGAAATACTGATTGGTTGACATCAAAATGACGCACAATGGTGTCATTTGACCAAAATATACTGGCTTTGAATGACAATCGTACATTATCCTTTGCATTTTTGTAACACGGGTATGTATATAATCACCAGGAAATAAATAATTATGTATTGTGTGTATCAAGTTTCA
Source organism: Bujurquina vittata (assembly GCA_015106715.1). NCBI lineage: Eukaryota > Metazoa > Chordata > Actinopteri > Cichliformes > Cichlidae > Bujurquina > Bujurquina vittata. Next base: position 6,564 of record VUQK01041091.1, read on the forward strand.
AACTGTCACCTAAGACTAGGGAATTTTATATCAAATAAACATGTTTTAGCCATACTATGAGGCAATCAGGAATTTGACTCATAATTGAAAGTTAATAACAACATTTAAGTGAAATATTGATTTAACCTTTGCCTTTATGAGATCTGCATAATAAGCACAGTTCATGGAGTTTTCCACAAACTTAAAACAACCGCAACAATAATTTGTAATTTAACACAGAAATACAGAAGACATGAGGTTTTCTGCACAGGCCTGCCAATATCTATATAACTGATCTATGGCCACAGAGCCCATTAACCTGGTTGAACCTGGTAATCTCTACAGCGAACACCAATGTTTCCAGCCTTGAGTTTAATTCAAGGCCCTCTGAGTCCTGTTTACAGATGGTATCTAAGTGGCTTGATTCAGCTGCCAATGAATATTGGCATGTGCCTACACCCCATAGACCCTGCTATTAGGGGTGGAGACCACAGGGTTAGCCAAACACAAACTGAACATGACATCTCCCTTGCGTCTGTAAGTTCGACACACCAACATTTACACACATAAACATACCTGCTTCCCTACACACGTTTAGACAACGAAAAGCTAAAATAATTCAAATTTAAGTTAGAATTTCAGAAATACGAAAGCACATTTTAGTGCTCCAAAAATTAAAAGAAAATGAAAATATATGTCTACCCACATGTAAACACATACAAGCAAACACCTCTCAGACACACAAATGCATGCGTGCACACACACACGCGCACGCACGCCACGCACGCACACGCACACACACACACACACACACAGACACACACACACTAAAACAACCTTGCTGTAGGGCAGGTTGCAAGACCCATACTGCCCCCTGGCTCGCCTCGCATCTCTGTGTTTGTTGAGCAGCACAGACGCCCGAGGAATAACTTGTCTCCCACCACAGATTCAGGATCAGATTACCCTGGACTAGCTCCCTAACCTTAACCATTAGGAGGATAAGAAAATATCTGTTCTAAGATCAGTGGCTTGGGGGATGGAGATGATATTGAGGAGCTGTCAGAGGTGAGTGAGTTCAGGGTCAGGCCCCCGGGAGCCGTGGGATGGGAAAAAGGTCCACCCGGGCTACTGCAGAGCAGGACTCAAGTGAGTGAAGAAGAGAAAACTCTGTGTGTGATGCTTTGATACAAACACTGTAAATACTGTAATTAAAAAAAAAATCTAATGGCACAGAGTAAGGGAATATTTTGGATTTAACCAGCCTGACTTTCAGAACCAAATAATGATGATTAGTTAGTTAAGGCATTAAAGTCATTATTATATTACGCATTATTTTAAGATGCTAATTATACCTAAGGGTGTTCAAGTAGGTTGTAAAATGTGAAATTAATGCAATGCTATTCTAAAGCACACAGTGGTTGATAAGTGTTCTCTCTGTGGATAATAGTAGAGTGGACACAGTGTTAACTGTTAGCTGCAGAATCTGGTAGCTACGAGCCACCAGCTGTGTTTGAATGACTGACTCTCGGAAGTGGCTGCTGCGCTAGTACTGAGCTGTCAAGGTCAGTTGGGACACGCTCACACTTTTTGCACATGCACATACACCCACTCCCAGATACGCACACATACATGCACACACATACACCCGGCACCCGAATGATTAATCTGTCAATCAATGCTTCCATTTCCTGCGGTGAGTCCTCCTCTTTCCCCTGCAAGGTTCCTCTGAACAGAAACGAGAGCTTGCAAGATTGGTGCGCGCGTGTCACTTTTTCATCTTCTGTGTTTGATTTGTGCAATCAGAGCCCATTCAAAACATTTTCCACACAATAGCAGTGTAGCACAGCTGAAATGCAGAACATTGCTTTGTGGTATCCAATCTCCTTATTCTACATTGCCACCGTACACAACAGTGAGTTTTCATAGCATATCTATTTCACTGCAAGCTGGTCTGATGATGGCAGCCAGGAGAGAGCTGGCTGTCGAAAGGACTTCTGACTACTGAAGCCATTTGGTAGAAATGAAATGGCAAAAGATGCACAAAACGGAGTGGGAGAAATTTTTGAAAGACATGCACACTGTGTAGTAGCAAAAAGACTGGTTTGATTGGCTTTGAAATGCAACAATCATTAAAGGTAACCCAAGTCCAATTTGTAGTGTCTAAAACTTCATTAAAAATACACATATTTAATGCCAAGAATCTTTGATTTCTTATGCCTAATTCCAAGTATACTAACACCTGTAGAGTTTGTGAACAGCAAGACATGCATATTACTAACAATTACCATAGACTGTATATAAAAGATGGACATAGCTACTGTGACGTTACCGTTTGGAAGTCAGGTCCAATTGTAAAGCCTTGAGCTGACAACGCAATAAATGTGAATGTCACAAACAACAGGTGGATCTGACACTGTATGCCTGCAGCTGGTGAATCAGAAGGTAGGCCTGCCCCAAAACATAGTTTGCTTTATTTTCATTTTTGACTCTCATTAGTAAGAATGGAAACTAGCAACTGAGACCATAAATTTAGTTTAGTCAGATCCTTTTCTCATGACACTGGACTTCTTTTTGCATCCAACCATTTGTGCAAATGGAATTTGTGCTTTTTCAAACAAACATCAGATGAGATATGATTCTGGCAATTTCTATGTATTAAAGCGTCTCCATATTTTGTTTATTATATTCATGTTCTTCATTTTATTGTTAAGCATATTCAATGATATTTACAGCTCAGTCTTGATTAGAAGTATTACCGCTTTTAACAACCATTACAACAATTTCAACAACCCTGCTGTAACAGTAACACTGTTATGACAGTAAAAGTGTTACTGTAGTAACAGTAAGACTTGTTACAGTAAAACTTATTACATTATAAATGTAAGCTGTCTGGCACCAGTCTAACAAACTTAACCTTGCTTTATGTGCAGTGGAAGTATACTCCATTCCATTTAATTTGATCATATTCTTAAAGATGCCCTAAGAACATGGTGTTCAGTAAATGCTTGTGCCACTACTATTTATAACTAATCACCTCTTTTCTTTCTTCGTCATGCCCCTCTACTCTCATTCCTTCTCCCATCACTTCAGTTTCTCGACCACCCACTGCCTTGCCAGTGCTAATTGCGAATGACCAGTCTAGTTGAGGAGGGAAAAGTTGGAAAATGGGGGGACAAAGCCCATTAGTGCTTTATTGGGTGTGCTAAAAGAGTTACCCTTATTCCATGTGATCCAATCCGAGTCAATCACATTGGGAAAATTGGATTCCTGAATAAGGAAATCCCGTGAGGGAGGTTAGGCTGTCCATCTAGATCAGCAGAAGACACTTCTTCTTCTCTTCCTTTCCTCTGTCTTTCATTCTCTCCACTGAGGCACTGCGCTTGGTGAGATTCTGTTCTCACTTTAGTGAACCAATAGGGCCATAATAAGTATTGATTAAGCTATTAGCCAACATTACCCAGGCACTGGCAGAGACTGTGTTTAGAATCAGCACCTCAGGAGTCTGTCACACCATGTCACAGACACGTACACAAGAACACTCACACACAGTTTTGAGAAGCTGATTGGGTGTGCTGTCAGGTTAGTTAGTTACTGAGGCGACTAAACTACTATTCTCTTATCTATTTCCCTCTGACTCCCTCTGCACATCTTTTACCTCTCTATCTATCCATGTAACTGAACTCCAATCAAGTAAGGCCACAGTCCAGAATACATGGTGTTTCAATGAGATGGGTGTGAGTACACCACACACACACACGTGAGGAATCAGATAAAAGAGGCTTGATTACAAAGGACAAGGTCATAGTGAGGAGTGACACAGGTTTGGAGCTAAGCTTTTAGACTCAGGCAGCACACATACAAAAAGCACACACACCCACACACACACACACACAAATGAAAAGATTTTTTTTGAAGACAGATGATAATATCTGGGTCCAGTTGCAACACTAATAAGCCTGTGAGAGGGAGGGTGACTTCTAGAAAAAGACACTTATTATGTGACTTTAATCACTTGACTGTTAGGCTTCACTTGTGCAGAGAAACAGGGTAGAGAGACATATATGCATCAGGATTAGTTGCCACCTCAACTCCACAACACAATGTTTTGAATATATTTTCCATGAAATCATCTGATTGAGTGATTTCCAATACATTGTCAGGACAAATTACCTCCTCTTAATAAGATCCTTGGTGGAAGCAGAGGACGACCACTCAGAGAGGGGGAAAGGAAACGACAAGTATTAATTTGGGATTTTTCACAAACTGACACTCCAGTCTCCATCGTCAGGCCCTGGGGCTGTGTCACTTCTCACCCATGATCACACAAACACACACACACACACACACACATACACATCCCTCAGTCTCTCTCTGTTGCTTCCTATCCCTCAGTTATTCCCTCCTCCTTCCTCCTGATCATGGAAGAAATTCTGTGGCGTAGCAATTACCTAAGTCTTTTATCAGTCATTTCAAAGGAGGAAAATTAGAGCAATTGTGTCAGGATGGTCATATGGGCAGAAATTGCACACTTATTGGGTGCACTTACGCCTGTGACTCCGCTCCCTGCACTGATGGGGTCCATTGTTAAGGGACGGTGCCTTCAAGGCCGCTGATTGGGGCTGAGAGCAGATGCAATCCCCCCACCCCACCCCCAAACACACACTCCCTTTGCACCCCTCTAAATTCTCTCTCTGACTCCACCTTAACACCAAGC